>JAZBGY010001009.1:0-31937 GCA_037414755.1 Lydus trimaculatus | reverse complement strand
GAAGTACATTTCAATGACGAAACGGAACAGCGTTCCGTTGCGTTCCGGTACATTTCGAGCACTGGGTACGATACAGCTACTTCTATATTTCTAAACAATTATTCTTATAGTTGTTTTGTATGCTTCAACTAATTTGCAAATTGATTAAGAATGAGTGCTGATCGATTTAGGTTTGAACCTGTATTTTTATTGGTTCTATTTTAAGAAACAATAGGGATGAGAACTATAAACAAGCATTTTGCACTTTCCAACTATTTACAATAATTGATTTTTCCTTCGGTCAAGTTCGGTCAAGTCAAATCTAATTTACTACAGAAACCACGAAGTACAACAAACAAGCATTCATGTATTTCAAGCGTGTTAGCGTGGCAAATTATCAATTAACTCACTTTTAAAATTGTTATACATAGTTATTTAATGATTAATTTGGAGTAAGGTGAACTTTTTTTTTTTTGATCAACATAATGATAAACAGAAATATGAGCAAAAGAAAGTGTTTATATTTAAGCAGACGATGTCGGATCTACACATCAACAACTGCATTACTACCTTGCGTTTTAACTCTTACTCTTTACTTTATCTAATAGAGCAAAAGATAATAATTGTAATTTTCAATATCTTGAGCTTTTTTTCTAAGACCTCCAGCAGTGCTACCCGACTACAAGAAAAAAAATTATAATTTACAATAAAAAAAATGTAGCTTTAATTTGATTGATGATTTCCCAGCAAATTTTAAATAAACAATTAATTAATTGTAGCATTTTTATGGTAAAAACAAAAATTTTACAGCAACTTTATCTTAATCTTCTCATGTTTCTGCTATGTAGCTAATGTACTCAGTGTAACACAGTTGTACTATGGAAAAAAGGAAGATTGCAGATAAGACATAAGTGAAACCAGCAATTTTCAAAATGAACAGTCTTGGAACATTGAATTTCCTTTTTTCAAATTCTTTTCAGAAACATTCCAATTTGTTGTTAATTTTAAATGGAGGTACTGTACTAAGTAATAGAGAAAAACCCCCGATTATCACGATTTATAGTTAAGGACCAAAAATACAATTATTGCCTTTCAAATTTTAGTTATTGCGATTTGAAAGGATTTGAAAATAAACTAATTCGTTTTATCAATAACATAACTAATGGTAAGACTGGCTCCGATCTAACAATAAAACTAAAAGAAATTGAGAACGTGCTTGTTAAAGAGCTGGACGATGAAAACCTCATCAATCTTTAAAAGGAACAAGGTGCTCAAATCGGTGATAATGACGAATAAATTGACACATCCTTGGCAATGATCACTCATTTCACAGGCATTATTTCTCTCGATTATTAATCGTAATATTCCTGTATTCCTTTATTCTCCATGTAACAGATTGTAAATGCTTTTTTTATAATTTCAATATCTGAGAATAGTAATAGTACAACTCGGAGGTGTAACTGAAAAATACGTCTGCCTGGCAATTAGAGTTTCCTCCAGGTACGGGTCGACATTTTCAGACTGATTTATGATAGATGAAGATATTCATTAATTCAATAATTGATATGATTTTTTATAAATACATCTATAATCTACTCTAATTTAATATTCTGTGTATATGTTTAGTATTAATTTGCAATTTAAATAAATATATTTAATAATAATCAGCTTAAACGCTGTAATCCCGAGAACTGGTATGTTTTAATAAAATTACAGCTGCGGTCTTAATATATGAACCATCTGTGGTAATTTGGTATTGTTAATTAATTACTTCGACCAAAATCTGACAACACTGACCATCATTTATTTCACTCAACATAACGTGTTAACATATCTCCATCAACAAATTCGACACTGATCATACACTGTTATGAGCTACCTTTGATTTTGAAGCATTCATGTAAAAGTTTATCGACAGTAGAACATAATTATTTGTCTAGTAATTACCCGTCAAGCATCGGAGGTAATTTTGTATATAAACTGGTAATCAACTATTGACAGGTTGTATACCACACTGCACACAAAAAAACAAACATTATTTCTCATGGAGTCACTAATAGATTGTGAACAGAGTCCGATTAAACCTTGTATAGGCGTCTAGGCAAATGAGATCTTGGGGCCACTTCCTTCTCAGATATTTTATTTACAACACAAACAATACATTTTGTGTGCCAAGAGAAGTTTGTGTGGCATCAACCGGCAAACTTGAGAATAGCTGAACCCATTTCGCAGCCTAAGTGAATACCCACAACCCTTTTTAGGCAACCGTAATTCGAAAAAAGCTTAATTTAAAATTTTCCGAAAATGTCGACATGTTGTTCGTTTATTTATTTCATAGTAGCTAGCGGCCGTAAAACTACTTTTACGTCCGTTTCCAATGACAACAAAGACTAGTTCTAAAAAAAATGTAAGTATTTTACCACTTGAATTTCAGTCAACTGCGGCGGAAAAGTAGGTATTTACTTTTAGATCGGTTGGACGAGAAACTGTTATTATTAAACAGAAATGATTAAACTACTGTCTATAACTACCGCATGCATGATGAATAAAGACACGATAGGGGTGAAAATTGTCCACCACTAACTTTTGGAAGAAATCTAAAAGTTTGATAGTCAACTTCTTTCAAGATCAAATCAATTTTACTTTATCTGATATCATGGAACCCCTAAAAGACATGGGGCCCATAGGTTGCCGCCTACTCGGTCTAGAACTTAATCCGGCACTGATTATGAACATACTATCGAGCACGCGAATTCGTTCTTACATAGCATGTTGCAAAAGAATAACAAATTCGCATGCTTTTAGAACTTTCTGTTAGTTTGTTTGTTAAGAGAAATTTGAAGTTTAATCATTGTAACTGAGCTTCACAGATTCCAATTACAATCGAATAGAATTTATGCCGATAACATTGAGACATTTGTAACATTTTTTTCTCTAGAATGAACTGAAGATTACTTGAAAATTGTAGGAATAAAGAAGTATTAATTTCATGAAGAAACAAGAAACTTGTGTTATTGAAACAAAAACAATCATATTCAAACAAATATACGGTTGCAGTGAAAAATTTTAATAGTGTCTACAAAGTTAAAATAGCATTACTATTATATCAACAATTAAATTCAATAACTACTTATGTTAGCTGGAAGTGGATGATAATAGGAGTTCTTGGATTACGCCTTCAAGCGCGATAAAGGTGTGCACATTACCTTAACATTAACATGATGTAACAGCTCATCCAAGAAACATCAATCAAAAAGGGAAATCTTAAATTTAGACGATGAATATCTAACTAACTATGATTATTAAAATTTTTGTTTTAAATTTTTGTATCTTCATTTTACTTAAAATCATATAAATTTACTTGACCACATTATAATCTCACTCATGAATATAAATGCAAAATTATATAGCTTTTCAGACATTCTACACTATAGATGGATTTTTAAATTTTGATTTTATTAACAAATAAAATAAAATAAAAATCCGGTCAACTTTTGCAATAAACATCATCTTTTGGCTTCGTCCAGCTTTTATTTAAAAATACCGTTTAATTGACAACAGTGGTTAATATAATAATATAATTTTTAAAATTATAGGAGTGATTTCCTAGAATTTTCCTTCATTTTGTTCATGAAAATGTGTACAATATACAATTACTTTTCCGATATTACCAAGAAAACAAATAACCGATAATTATTATAAAATTGCAAAAGTTTAAAACAAACTTAAATAATTATAAAACCGGTTACATATCATTGACATTTATTTTTTCCACCAAATATCATTCAATTACCTACAATATAATAACTGTAGTCAATTTATATGCTTATCATCAACACAATCTCTACTGGTTTCTTCACAAACATTTCTGTCCAGTTGGAAATATGCATATGGTATGTACAATATGGCGAGAAAACTAGACAAGAATCACAAATACTGAAAATAAGATACATTTTACGAATTCCCTTATTATGCTAATCTTATAGTTCCCGTGTAGTTAAATAGAATTTTCAAAAAAGTGTGAAACAATCCCAAACAAAACGACAAACTTTTCAAATTAAGCTATCATTTATCTTTTGATAGATCATATTAATTTATGATGAAGCTATATTCCTACAGGATGTTAATTTTTTATATAAAGTCTATAATTATTTTCTACATAACATGGATATACGTGTAGGTATTTAAAATAAGGTAGATCTCGTCCAGTTTCCGCAATCGCATTTAATTGGGATGGCTCGACTAATTGTGAAGAAATATTAATAATTTTGGAAATCTTTTGAAATAAACCAGATTTTAAAAGGACAAACAGATAATAGTTCCAGTGGAAATCAAGGTTTCTTCAACCCACATCATACCATAATTGTAGTCAAAAGAAGAATGCTAAGAATATAGCTGTAAACGGTGTAATAAAATAAATTGAAAAACAAAAAAATTGATTTATACACCAGGTTTTTAATTAAACATTGTTAAAAAACAAAAATGCATAAATCAAATTCGGTCCTTTATGCCATGTTGTCTGTGATCAAAAACACTTGAACATTTTTTTGTATATACTCGTTGAAAGTTACACAAAACTAATAAAATGCCTTTTGATACATTAACAATGGACAAAAGGCAACATTGTACGAATATGCGATCGAAAATTATGGTGTTGTTGATGTGGAAATTTGTATTCATCGAAAAATTATTGAAGATATCAAATATTTACATAATATTAACACAATGTTATTTAATTTTCGTTATTGTTGCTGATTATTTGACATTATTTTTGTAGTAAATAGTAAGACAATAAAGGGAAATAATTTGAAACAGATGTAGCCAAATTCTATCAATACAAACAACAAAGCGAAATGTCTTTTTAAAATAATAATTTGGATTCGGTTTGTCTAGAGACGGTAACGCAAACGTCAAGGTACACTGAAACAATGACAGCTTATGAAACATAAGATATAAATATATAATTTAACCTGGCAAGGTTCAAAAATTCATTTGAGCGAAATGCAATTTACAAAAAAAGATAAGTCGGGCGACGGATTCAAGCCACAAGTTAAACGGTCGACCGCATAAGGCCCCACATTGTATCTTACAGACTGTTAAAAGCTCAAAATAAAACCTCACTTGTTGTACTTGTTAAATCACGTTTATTGTTTTTTGTTTCTTTCTCAAATCGTTGCCATAATTCCCATCACGTATAAATTGAATGTTTAATTAATTAATAATTTTTCACAACTTCATATCTCGACATAAATGACACATTGTTGAATTTTACATGAAAAAGCAAAACAAACGCTTGAAACTCTTGTTGAAGGCTTTGTGGTAGGATAAAAAGTTAGAAATGCAATACTACTTCTCCAAGTACTTATACTACGAATAAGAGAGGATAACTATTACAACAACATACCTAACCACAGAAGTTTTTTTTTTTTAATAAAAACAATATCGTAAGCTGCTACTGAGTTTATATTTGCAACAACAAAACCACAAACAAAACCTGTAATTTTCCACGGAAATTATCCCAATTATTAAAAAGAATAAGATTAAAAGAAAATAATTACCCCTTTTACTAGTAGATATTGAACGATTTTAGTTACAGGTGAGTAAAAACTTGTAATTATTCTCACATGTGTCTTTAATTATTCATCTTATATAGTTAAAATAGTATTGTAAATTTCATGGTGCATAGGTTTGTATAAAATTAAATATTATTACATATGTAGATAGGAGGTTATCCTTGAACTGCTCAAAGATTTTCTGCAATGATGTTTGTAACAAGTATTTTTTTAAAAAATTTCAAAATGCAATATACACCAAAACCGATAATTTTCCACTTTCATTGTTGGATGAATATTGATGAAAAATGTTTGAAATATTAAAATCACACAAACGAAGAAGAAAAACTGTCAATTGTTTAGGAGTCAATGGACTTTGTGAAGTTTTCATAACATATTAACAATAAATATGTACGTGGTTTGTATATACATAAACATATTTTGCTAATATTAAATTTTATATTGGATAGGTTAGAAGTGAAAAATTATGATTGGGTAAAGTCTGAAAAATGTCCCTATACACAATTTTTACTTTGAATACTAAACATTATCGATAGGATATATTAAAGAGGAACTTGGTAATAACAACATTCCATTTTAACTACCAGAACTTGAGTGTAATGATAAGTCGAAGAATATTTCTTTAATAAAGATTGTTAAAATAAATAAAATTTCTACCAAGTCAAGTATATAGTGTTGAGATTCTAGTTTGATTGATATTGCAGTTTTAAGACAGGAAATTCGAATACGAATCGGGAAAAAAGCGAACACACGTAATATCTGTAGGAAGACAACTAGGAAGTATGTTCGATTAATTTGCAAATTAAAAACACATTTAGATAAGCGTCTATGATCTACGATCAGACGACAGCTACAAATTGAAAACGCGTCAATCAATCCTATGTTTCACCATGTCTCTTTGGTCTCGAACCCAAAGATTTCTTTCAATAATGCTCTTATTACTTGATCAGCTTGGTTTTCTATCAACTAATCTTGGAGTCAAGTTGACCAATTATGTTACATACACGTATACAAAAATAATGTGTAATAATATTTTAATAAATTTGAATAAACCGTTAATTGTTTATATCATTTCACAAATTGAATCATTAACATATAAATCATATATAAACGATTGTATATTTTTCAGCCTGAAAATACGTAAACAACATCTAAACACACTCAAGTATAATGCTATAGATTTGTCGGCACTTAATTTATTAGAAAATATAAATGCAGACGATGAAAAGCAAAATACAAAAACTGACTTAAGTATGATTCAATAATTTTAAGTTTTTTTCTTTTTACAATCATATAAGTTTGTCGGTAAGCTTTTATATTTTGCGAAATTTTGCGCCAAATACTTAATCTGTATCCAGTAATAATATTTGTTTTTATTTATAAAAATTAATCGTGTTTATTTGTGATTATTAAAAGAAGTTATAATTAGACAATTATTTTTAAAAAAAAATCACTACTTGACTTACGTGTTTTTATGATTTTTATAAACGAAGGTAAAGAAGAAACATACAGGGCCGAAACTGGCTATAAGTAAGCCTAGTGGCGTCGACGGACTCGGGCCGCTAAATTGAGGTTTATAATTCATTACATTGATTTGTGAATGTTTAAAGAAGTGCATATGACTGAGAATTGATTAAAGTATACATGATTTAACATTGGCAACCATCCGTAAATGATATAAAGATAAAGACAGATGGAAGAGAAGTTGCGTATTTAACAGCCTAATAAAAGAATTACGATATCTTTTACTGTTTACGAATTATACAGAGAAAGAAAACCAAAAATTGCTGGTAGCACCTTTATTCACAAAAATATCAAAAAAAAATGTAAAAAAAACTTTTTAATTGAGATCACAAAGCTTTTAATTCTTTGGAATAGCAAAATTTGCAATTTAGTCTCATCAGGTCGATCATCAACTTTTAGTTTTTTAAATCTTCAATCATTCCAAGACCGTAATGTTTAATCACAATAAAAGAACATCCTGTTTATTATACGATTATTCCAATATTTTTAAGCTTTTTCTATGTTTGTTCATTTTCGAAGGGGGCACGCTAATATCCCGATTTGTCTATACCCAAATCCCTTGTTTCGGCCCTGGCAACATATAATCAAACTACTGTCGCAAAACTTAGACGTTTGGGACCAGAATTAGAAATATTTGAAATGTCTTCGACTATTGTAGATGATATTTACAGCATGCCAGAAGTTTACAATTGCGTGAACACAAATATCGATATTTTCTTACTTATTGTTAGTTTGTGTTGTTATTATTGGAAAATAATGCAAAAAATATCTATATTTAAATAACCCGATCGATTTTTATGTTAGATATAAACACGTAGTATTCTACCAAACGGTAAACGTTGTTATTATAGAAAAATATACGAAATTTTATGGAAAAAGAATCGAAAACAAAATAAATTATTGGCATACTTTCTCACGCTATATTTATATTTATTTTAAACGATACTCTATTACACACATCTCTTTGTACAATTTCTTGTTGATTTACAAAACATAAAAGCAACAGGTGGGTACCATATCAAGAGAAACAAAAACACTCTACAATTTTGTTGTAATCTTTATACATTTTGCACGTTCTTTAAAGTTAACAAATGTTATTAATTTTTGTTGAATACTTATTCATTTTTGAAAACTGAAAGAGATTACCGAACAGTATAAATATAGGTGTTCTAAATTCTGTAACATACTCATATACTTGATATTTAATAGGTATTGCAACAATAACAGTAGCTGTCTTATTTCAAATATGAAACAAGAATTTATTAGTGGTTCGACTGCTACCAAGACCACAAATTGTTACTTCGAGAGGATTAAGAATATTTATATGAGGCCGTGTAGCCGCCGTCTATATATTTGTGTTTGTGTGTATATGTATCAAATAAATCAATCAAAAGCACGTTACTTGTATACATTTGTATGTTTTTAACAACAACCACAAGTATTATGTGACAAATTCAAATTATGACAATGTTAAAATGGTAATGAATATAAATAGTTTTAGATAATTATCAAGAATCCACTTGATAAACCACAATTATACACCAAGAAATTTCATATTACAGCAATCAAACAAGATTGCTAAATTTTTTGACAGCGAAATTGGATCGTGAACGAAACAAAATTAAAAAATAACAGTATAGGTTAAACAAGTTTTTTTGAAGACTATACAGCATGCTGTTAAAACAAACCATTTTGATCAGAATTTACATATATAATTGCAGGAGGAAGTAGATTTGTTTTTTTGGTTACAACCACAAAATTACAATAAAATACAAGCAAAAGCTCTAAGTGAATTTTTGGCTTAATTTACAAATCGTAGACATATTTCTTTTGTATTCAAAAAAAAAAATAGGCTGACATTTAACCAACAAAGGCAAATCAAATTTTTGGTGTATTTTGATAGAGTTACGATTTTATTCAGTACACTATAGAATGCGAAAAAGCATTCATCGGAATTTGATGGTTCTTAACAAATAACATATCGAAGGTTGGTGGAAAAACGACAATCGTTATTTATTACATTGAGACATCTTTCGGATAATCCACGAATTGCAACAGCGAAGAAAGTTTCATTCGAACGTTTCCTTGAACGATGCAACAACGCGTGAGACTTGGCGTTGTCATGAAGACTTTTTGTGTTGTTCGTTATAAACGTTTACACACTTTCTAATATGTATGGAACTCTTATAAATTTCCTCAATCAACACACATAAACGACTGGAGACAGTTTATTGGGTTGTTCCAAAATGTTCAGTTCTTTGTGTGTTTGATCTAGTAATACATGCGAATCATCTTCAATCTGTATAGTGACACTACTAGGTACACGATCATGCACACATTAAAATCACAGTATTTAAATCGTCTGAACCAAAATTGACACGCCCTTTTGGTTATCGCATTTGCCCAAAGTCAGCTCAAATTGACGGTTCTTCCTTGATAAAAGTGTCTTTTTTGCAGTTTTGTCAACTTAAACCCTTCGTCGAAGCAAATATGATTGCTGCCATATATTCATAGTTTCTAAAGCAATCGATAATGTTTAATAAATATCGACTTTTCGTACAAGAACGGAAGTTCGTGAGAAAATGCACTTGAAAATTCAATATGCTTACGTAAATATCTGAAACTCCCCTAAGGATACGGATTCAGTGAATTGTTCTGGTAATTTTCAGTTTTTCTCAGAAGATGTGTTAATTTTAAAAATTTAAAACATTGAATTACCCTCAAATTATTATAAGTAATAATAAAATATATGAAATTTGATTGATAACAAGTGAAATAATTCTATATATTTCAGTTGTATCGCAATCTAAAAGTTTTTTGAATCTACAATTACAGTGCAGATGAGAGAGGACCCATGAATAGCCAATAATTTGCAATTTTTCATCTTATTCGGAATCTGGTATAAGAATTATAAGATCAATTTTAGCATGTTACTCCCATAAGTTTAACAAAGATTTAAGTAAAGCCTGTTTGACTACATTCCGCATAAAAACATTGGTTGATTGTTATGTCTACGAAACATTGTACGCAAATAAATTATTCCATTTTAAATCGATATAATACCAATACTTGAATAAACCATTTTGAAAAAAAAAAAAATTAACAGCAATGTAATAGAGTAAAATCGAAATGGAACAATTATTTATAATCTTAGTAATCAAATTCATTATAAATTCGATTATGACGACTCTATTTAATTGAACAAAGAAAAAAGTAGAAATTGTAATATAGGGACTACCATTTTATAATTTATAGTCATTTAGTAAATCTATTCATATCACAAATCATCAATTTGCTAAATATGTAAATTAGAGCTGTTATATGCCGGCAGAACTGCTCCAAACAGGTTGCAGAATTAAATAAATTAAACAGATCGTTCTCAATAAAGCAATTAGACAAACGATAATTTTAAAAAGACACCGTCGAAAAGGTTTACGAATCATTTTCTTGAAACTGTGTCAACGATAACAGACAAGTGTAACGAATAAGCGGCTCATGAAGACCCCATATATGATTAAAATAATCTATAAGACTCAATTTATATTTAAATTGTAGTTAAATATAAATTGCATTACTGATAAGATAAACAACATTATTATAACTTACCGATATTACCAATGCTAACTGATGTAGTTGGTACAGGAGCTGTTGTTGGTGTTGTTGGTATTGGTGTTAATTTTCGAACAATAGCCGGTGGATTTGAACATTGCGATGATGCTGATGAATCACAGTCAACAATACCTTGTATAGGTGATGGTGATTTTTGTGGTGGTAATTGTAAACCATGTTGATCAATAACACTACTACTACTACTACTTCTCATCATAGCTTCATCTTGTGCTTGGGCACGACGTAATGCTGTTTGCATTGCCATAACACGTTGTCGTTCAGATGTTAGACGACATTTTTCACATTTACACGTACGATATTTACAATATCTTTTATGTCCTTTTAATGCAACTTTCATACGATGATTACGGCAACGGGCACAATTTGGTGGTGTTCTTGGTGATGTTGTTGATGTACTTGATGCATTCAAATCCATTTTAACGTCCTGATAATCAGATCCGTCACCCATAATAATTGTTTTAGAAAATTTTCATTATTTTATTTGATAAATTCACAGAAAATAATAAATAAATTAATATTGAAACACACACGAATACCTTATACACAACAATTTTTTATCAAATGTATCGAGTATCTGTTGATGGTGGTTGGTGGTGGTGGTTGATTGTATAGGGGTTGAGTGCGTGCAACAGGTCGTTTCCTTCAGGGATGATAACCGATTTAGACTGGAAAGTAAACGTTTAGTTCGTCACTGATAATTCGCGAAAAAGTCGAATAACAACAATATATTACGGCAAAATAAATAATGGAAAATAAAGAAAACTCTCACACAACTTCTATCTTATACTCCTATATCAGAACGAAACAAACAATTAAAAAAAAAATGTCAACTTGAATAAATAACGGGATGCAATAAATATAAGACACGTTTATAATGCAACGATGACGACAACAGCAACAAACTTACAGAAACTCCACCGTATCAACTGTCACTCACACTGCAACGGCGATCAAGTGTGATGCTATATGTTGGCGGTGCATCAATAGTTGAAGTTCAGGGACTAGCGGGGGCAAATTTACGACAGTAGAGAAGAGTGGGGACAAAATGCATGTGCGATGACTGAATGCACAAATGCAGTTTCTATATATTTTAAACAGTGATAGCATATAGTCGACATACATATGTATCTATCTACATATTATCTATTTCTAAATACATTACTGTCACGAATGTTCACATAGAGAACAAATCTTGGAGTACAACTGTGATATTTTTATTCATTCACTAATTAATTAACGGAGGGCTTGTCATCAAAGTGGCAATGTTCGAAAAAATTAATCAAAGAATCAACATGTCAATTAGACTGTGCTACTAAAGCCCGATTAATTATCGATGAGATTTACCACACGTTCACAAACATCAATATTTCCCGAAGTAATGTAACCTTTCCTGTCATTCTTTCTCTCATTAAAATTGATTGTGAGATTTTTGGTTGTATATTTTAAAAAAAACCTTTCGAAAGTTAAAAGATTTTTCAAATATCGTCTGCACTCAGGGAAAGTAAAACGATCTGATCGACGGCGTTCATTGTTCATACTCTAAAAAACAAACAACAAAAGTGGAAATATGCCTCTGTATAATACAATTTGTTGTTTTGTTTTATTTATTTACTTTTGATTATGAATCTATCACATGTAATGGGCGGTTTACAACAAAATTTCGATACGAATGAAGATAAGATCGAGTTCTCATTATCTTCTTATTTGAAAAACTCACCATATGTGCTGAATACGACTTGTGGCACATAAAATGAACACCTACTGGATGACATTTTGTCTTTCATGATTCCATAATAAATTGCAAACTTTTTGTTTCTGCAATAAATGTCTAAATGTAATATTTGTGAGAATTGCGCGATACTGCAATAGGCTAAATTTAACCAAATTAGCCTTCCTTTCAGTGGCGTAGTCAGACGGGCGCCAGTAGAGCGATCGCCCCTGATCCCTTTCATCCACGCTATCTGTTCTATTCTCTTTAATACCATACAAGCCCAACAAGAGGTGGGTACAGCCAATACAAATTACCGGGGCGCGGAATGGTCCTCGACGTTGTTGTAATTATAATGAAACGTCATTTCTTGAGACCGTTGGAAGAATTGTAGCGGGGCGTATGGAAGAATTTTACTGAGGCCCGGTTTCGCTCTTGGCGGCCCTGAATACCATACGGGTTTTATTGAAATAATTGAAAATTTAGAGATAGGTACTTGTTTTTGACAATCTGTTTTCATTTGCAATCTGAATATTAGCTTAGTACCCCTACAGCTCAAGCCAGCTCTGCATACATTTCCGCCACAGAGGGACGGCAAGTATTCTTACAATTAGGAAACAATAAACAAGTGATAAAAAAATTTGTAATGCCTGTACTGCCTTTATTTTTTATGTTAAACCGCCGCTCTTCTAGCTTTACCCCAGAGTCGGCCCCGGTGATAACCTGCCTATTAAAGTTTCATTTTGAGGGTACGATTACACTGTCAAGTTAACATGTTTTCCATGAGTACGAGAAAGTTAGAAATTGTTATTCTGATCCTTCTCGCACTAATTGAAAGAAAGCTAACTTGAACAAGTAAGAGTTGATTGTATAATCGTACCCTAAAGGTGTGATTTCGTTACGACGTCCAGCGTCCGCGGCCGACCGCGGTGTCTGGCAGTGACGGTCAGCCGTTACGTTCACATGTTTTGCTTAAATCGTCTGGCGTCTGCGTTTCAGCAGTCGTTTCTATAGTTGTCAAGTGGACAGTGCTGAATATAAAATGGATTCAGAAACATTAGCTGCATTGGTTTTAATTAACGATGAAGAAGATGATGATATTTTAAAGTTATTGCTCTCAACAGGAGACGAAACACACGAATTGTATAAATCGAGCAGCCAAGAAGGATATTACAAAATACTAATTGAAACACATCTTAATGCCAACGATGAAAAGTTTCGAAGCTTTTTTAGACTCAATAGAGATCAATTTGGTTTTGTGTTGAGTCTCATCCATGTAGATTTGGAGAAACAATCCACAAATAGTGTAAAAAGTCCAATTGACAATTGTAGAATAATTTGAGGTTTTTAATCAAATGAAAGTGTCGTTGGCGTTCGCGTCCCGACTTGTTTTTAAGTAGTCGAGATGTAGCCGTCGACGGCGGGCCGTTGCGTCTACCAGACGATCCGACGTAACGAAATCACTGTCATTGGAAAAGCATTGTAGCGGTGTTCGACGGCTGGACGTAGCGGCGGGCCACGAACGCTGGACGTTGCAACAAAATCACACTTTTACGGATTCAACAATTACTCACCTATATGTGTCGCTTTAAACTAGCTTTAGTACCGATTGATGCTGAAGCTAACTTTCGTTACACTTTTGAAATTTCCAAAGTGTGTGGAATATAATCTCATTAAGAATTATGGTAATTTCAATTGACTCACTGTCTTTGTTGGCGTCTTGAGGGCGATGCTACATCGATCAAAACGCGTCTTGCTTGATTTGCAACAGAAAGATTTGAATCTTGGGAAATTTGTTGCTATAGAAATTGGTCTGCAATCAATGAGTTATAGCAAGCAACTCTCTGAAACAGTAGAGCAGCAAGTGATAATGTTGAGTGGAATGAAATGGAATATAAAAACAGAAGTAGAGTAGGGTTTACGGAAAATATAAGGGGCCACTTTATGCCCGGAAAAAGGTCTTTTTTTGATATTTAGAGCGGATAATAGAGAATTCGCTTATCTTGGTAGCAGGCTAACGATAAGGCTTCATGTAAGATGTCTCCGTTTTGCAGGAGAAGAGGAAAATTTTCATCGACTCGAAGTAACTCCTGTTCCTTTTACTTTTCTTACCAGAAAACCTCATTAAGTACTGCATCAGGGTAGTTATATATCAAAGTCACAAAGATACGGGTCTTATCCTTAGACTTATTAATTAATCAATTGGAGCCTCGTAGTAGCCAATCCACTACTCCACATCATGCAACGTCGATGGACGTTCTTCAGACTATAATTTCGTTCACATCAAACTTAAACCCTATCCAATAAAGTTTAAGTAAATACTTCTACAAAGCTTGAGAAGGGTTTAGAAACGTGTTTATGACAGGATACTGTCTTCTTTTTCTTCTTTATGTTATATTTGTTATTGTTGTTATTGTTGCTTTTGTGGTGACTCTTGTTACTTATATTTTGACTTGATGGTAACATAAATTATATTGGTACTTGGTACTATGGTATTATCGTATGCATCCTATATGCATTGTCATTTATGACTTTCAAGTTACAGCCACATTCTAGTTTTAATACACTTAAATATCATATTGTCTTATTTAGATATTAAATTTTAGAAATTTATTAGGTGACCTAGGTCGTAATTTTGTGATAAACACTACAAACGTGACATATACAACAACATACAGTGATAACGTATATTTCACACATCTATCATATTATATATTCACCTGGGCATATGAGGTAGGAAAAAATGGACAATATTAAACACGCGATCGTTTGCATTTCAGTTAAACAATTGTGTACCTATTTTTCTAATTATGCATATTTCCTGTAAATGTTCAAACGAATATAGAAACGAATAACAAATGTTTTGAAATATCGAGCAGGAAATTATACCTTTTAACGGAAATAAATCAATATAAAAGTGGGAAAGTTAGCAGTATAGGGTCAAGTCCAATAAACATGTCACTGTGTCACTAACTTGAACGTGTTGTTGTTTGAAAAATTATAAATATCGATAAGCCATTATTATTATAAAAAAATTCTTGGTCAATATATAGCTAATTAGCTGATATACCGGCAAACGTAAGATGTCCTACAAATTAATTATTAATTCAGGTTTTTATTGAAAATAAATGATGAGACAATTTAATTGTCACTGAAAGTTTTAATTAAGCCAATGATAAATACGGAAGTAAGTACTGAAACAACAACTGACGATACGACTAGGAGCAGGAAATCAGGAATTACAGGCACCATTGTATTGTCTGAAAGGATTTCAAGGGCGGGGGTGGAATTTTCAAGGGCGTATATACTTATAAAAATAAAATAAGGTTCGACCAAATATACGATTGTTGCTTAATTTTTCAATAAAGTTATTTTAAATATAAATATTTCAATTTTTATGTAGAATCATTAATTTTGATAATTCTATTAATCCATTATCGAATTTTTTTGGAAAAGAGCTTTCAGAGCTTTCCAAACTACTGCCCTCTATTATAACGAAGCTTAACCACTGTTGCCCGACTTTACTATGCGTCACGTAAGCGTCATCTGTAGTTAGTTTATCGCAACTTTGCCAGTTAGGGCTGGTTAGGATATAGTAAATTACTGACAAAAAGATTATAGAAACAATTTGTAGTGTATTTACCCTTTTAATCAACTAATTTGGATTCTGATAGTTATAATTTGTATGAGAGCAGCAAACTGTACCATGTTAGTTTAAGTATTTCTAGCTACCCGTCATTAATATCTCGTTTCAATAACAGATGACGCTTTCTAATTGCATTTTACAGGTTACTATAATCAATGATCTTAGGCTTCTTGTACGCGGAACTGAAGACACAAAGTTGCTGAAAATCAACAATTATCATTGCCGGTACAGATGAAGAAAGGAAAGATTTTGGATTTTGGGTATCAATAACACAGAAAAGAACAGTAATTGTTGATTATTTGTAACTAAAGATTTACAAATATTACCGGATTTATACCCACTACCGCCATGGATTAATTCTTGCATACCACCCTTGCTGACTTCACAATAATTCAATGGTTTTAACTTTAAACTGTATTTTATATTGTAGGGTAGTTTTCTCTGAATTGCGATGAACCGCATCTAAAAACTTAGCACTGGAATGATAGTCTGCGAAATTCGGTCCTGGTCCTATAACTGCAACAGATACATTTTATTCATTCTACAGGATAAGCAATGAAGATTAATTCCAACTAGTAGATGTATTAATGGATCAAGGAGTAAAAGTGTTCCATCCTCCATGCTGCTCCTATGATATCCTTTCGGGAGTATTGAGTCAACGTCTTTTCAATGATTCTTCACTAGCAAATTTTTGGAATAAGGCCTGTTTTATCTGCCGGTTCTCCAAGTATGCGGTTTATTGTGAACATATATACACAGTATCTTCTCGATAAATTAGGATCTTTAACAAGTTAGGAATCATTCTGCCGCAGCTAATGTGGAATTGAATTCAAAAACGTATTCTGCGTCACACGGAAACGAAATCATCGGTATTTGGAATACAATGAAAAGCAGACTTGCAAGAATGTCCAGAAAGATCAAATTTTTGCGACGTGAAATGTGATAAAAAATGCTAGAATAGTGTTTGTAGGCCCTTATTTACTGTAATTGAAATTAAATAATTTAAATTGTGATTTATTTAATTCTTGTTAATGATAAAATGGCAAATTATACGAATACAGCAGTATAAAGAAAATTCTGTAGGTCTACTGAAAATTTGGTAAACGTGGCACTAACAATTGGAAAGTTAATTACATCGATTATAGATGGCGCTTCTGTCGGATATAATTGTCGCTCTCTACGATCAAGCTAAACGTATAGAAAGTTAATAATTTAGCGGCAAATTTGAATGGTAGGTTTTTTCTTTTATTGTTTGTAAAACATTTATTGGTTGAAATTTTTACTTAAAAATTACGGTAGGATTTAATTGAAACATTACATCCAAATAAATGTATATATTTATTATACTGCTCAATGAAAACACAGTCACAACATCTCGACGACCTGATAAGGCGTCGGCCTATTTAGGCGTCGAAACAATTGCTGTACACCAAATAGTAAAATTGTCTAATGTAACATGGATACGGCACACGCTAAAAATAATACAAACTCCTCTTAAAAAATGTATTCAAACAAGGAACAGATTTCAAAAAAGAAAAAAAACTGTTAATCAATAGGTAAAATGATGATAATTGCATTAATAATAGTCAATAATTATAATAATAATGATGAACAATTATTGATGAACAAAAATCAAAAGCAACATAGAAAAGTGCTATTATTCATCAATTAATCGTACACTATGAGTACTTTGTACGTATATAAGTATATTAGTATACGTCGCCACGTCCCCATGCAAACGCATATACCGACAACAGCCCCCATCTCGGGACCTTTTCTATATCTCCATCTATATATTTATATATAATTTTTTTTCCATATATATACAAATTCATTTAAAAATTCCTAAATTTTTAAAAAATTCTTCATTTCTATTTTATTTATTTTTCATTTTTTTCACTTTTAATTATTAAACTTTTAAAAACGTTCATTTTTCTTTTTAATTATATTCAACCTAAAAAATCTCTACAATAATTTTGTCCATAATACCAAATTTTGATTTACACCAATATAAATATAAAAATACTCTTAATTTTTTTTTTTTACACATATAAACGACATTTTTTGTGGAATCCTAGCAATGGGTCCCAGAGATGGTGGCTGTGGAGAAAAATTAAATTTTGAGCTATCTCGATTTTTTTTTTCACATTTTTGTACTAAATATACAATCTTATTTCGATTCTCTATTCGACGCAAATGCCTAACCTTATTAATTAATATACTTGGGTAGTTTTTTCTTTCTTTTAAATAGTAAATTTTAAATTTTTTTTCGGAGCCTCGTGGCGCTTTCAACACCAGTGACTGTGACCCATCTCGACAACCTGCCACCCCCTTATATCTATATTTATATTTACAATGATGATTATGATTGTTATCATAATCATTATAAAATTTAGTTTAATCAGTTTGATCTTTTACAAGTATATATTGTTTAGAAAAGTTAAGATCAACTGATTGCAAATTTTAACCGAAACATTGGTTATTGTGTCATAATATTAAAAGCCAAATGAGTGATAAGTTCGATTTGGATACAATATCTATGCAGCCGTGTTTCGGATCTTTATTATAAAGATCCGGACTACATTTCCAGCAATTTAGATGCCAAACATTGACATGATTCTTTTCGAAAATTTTTCATTACATAAATGTCAGTGGTGTAGCAGCATGACGATTGTCATTGTCGTTGTCGAGTTATAACAAGGAAGACCGATAAGTCATCTGGTGACACAAAAATTAAAAACTTAATAAGTAGGGTTTGGTGGAAATGGATGAGAATTATTGGCACCGTTCATATTGCACGCGATTCATTTGGAAACCTTTATGACGGAATTTTTTTTTGGGGGGTAAACATTAAGCCAAATTTTTGTTTGTGTTACATAATAAGTGTATATATGTGAAAAATGAGTGAATATAGATATAGTTATGTACAGTATGGTTTCCGATCAATTTTCGGCGCCAATATTGCCATCATTTCCACCTTAACAAATAACAATAACAGCTAAACGTAACCTTGTTATTTTGATATTAACCGATAACTGAAAAACCATTGAATCTGTTTATGTTTATTATCTACTTCTAATCATCAAAGTTACTATATACCACAAATAGTTAATAGCCAGGATGTGAGAGTGAATTTTTAAAATCCTCATACCGGCCATCTTAGCATAACAATATAATATTTATCAAATAATCTTATGTTTATGGTTACCGGATGTCTCAAAAATAATAAAAACAAATTTTGTATTGTTACCTCTTCACTCTCTATGATTTTTTTTGTCAATTATACCCCCTTTCCGAAACTTTCGCTCGCTGACAAATTATTGAAACAACAGTCGGCACAACAAGTCCACTGGAAGTGTTTTAGTTTGGGCGTTTTGTTACTATTTAGGGCCCTTCTTTTTTTTCTTAAAAAATTTGTAAAATTTAATTTTTTTATTCGTAAAAACAACTTGAAGGCACTTTTTTGACGGACGATTTGGCCCAGTTGAATTTTGTATGATTTTTATTAATGTTTTGTTTTTTTTTTTTTGGTTATTGTTTAATTGTTGTGAAAATTTTGAATTTGTAATTATGCCGAAAATATCCAATTTTTATTGTTTGCGTTATATATTTTTCATTGTTTTTAAACATTATTGTTAGAATATCTTTGGGTTTGGTTGCCTTCATTACTATTGTTACCAGTTGAAGTGTGGCTTTTTGTGACTATTTCAAGTTGAGAACACTCCAATTGACCAGTTTTGCCGGAAATGAAAATTTTTGATATGATCGAAAGTTTATTCGTTAGTTTTTGATCGGAAAGGTTGTATTTCTTTGATCCAGCATCGTAGCGGTTTTACCCTCGCTTGGTATCCTTAAACTGCGAGTAGGTATATCCAAGTGGGGGATCCGATACGTCCGCCGATAGAGTGAAGAGTTGTGGATGAACATTTATAAAAAACCACTAGTTACTAGCCTGTAACTAAAATTTTAATGATAATAGAAAGCAATATTGTTAAAACTCAAATTTGTTTAAACTTATTAGGGTTTGAAAACGCAATAGAGACACCCGGTGGATATTTTTTTTTTACCAACAATTTTACATGTATACTACAACCCACACAAAATTCTATGTATTACATATTGGACTAGATTAGTTGATAATTAAATTTTTTTTAGCATTTTCTTTAATAATAAATGGAAACACGGTTAAAAATCGTCAGTGTCAGGTGATAAGAGAACGATACACACTAGCAAAAAATCAATAGCGCTATTATTATTATTTTTGTGTTTTCTTATTAATTTTTTTTTTGTTTTTAAATAACGGTAGGAGATTTTCATCATAAGAAAATAGAATAAGGCAGATTTTGGTTATACACACTCATATCAATTTTTTTTTTTGCTTCGAATTTAATTTTAAGGCGCAGAGGTGCTTAAAAATAAGCTTGTACTTTTTTCGTGATATTTTTCTTATATTTTCTTTAATTTAATAATATAAATACGTTTTATTTTTGAACCGGTGACCTAAACATTTTTTTATGTTCAATTTTTCAAATATTCCGAACAGTGTTTTTTGTTTTTATTCAATAAATTTTAGAAATTTGTCCCGAAAGAATTTTGTGCCGGAATTGTTAATTTTAAAATATCTGTAAATAGTAGTTTTGTTGTCAAACTGTATTCAAAAACATAAGAAAAAAACGACCTCCACACGCATACCGTGGCCTCCACGGGGCAGCTATCCCCCGTTGCCATTGATGTCATACCGAATGTGTGTGCATATGGAACCAAAACAATAGTTTTTTAATAAATAAATAAATTGTTTAACTGAAAATTCCATGAATAAACGGCCAAAATTCGATAAAGTTTTCGAAAATTTTCCAAATAATCCGTCAAGAGAAAACGATAAATTCAAAAAATAATTGTTTGAAAATGATTAAAAATCGTGGAACTATTTTGGGGAGATCCTACCTAGAAGGAAGGGTTACTACACTACCGCCCCACCCCTCGGGCATAAACGTATATATATATATATACTACATATATATATTCAAATAAACGGGGGAGGTTTATGTTTGTAATTCTTATTGTTAGTATAATTATTTTTTTTATACATATATAAATATCTTGAAGCGACCTCAAAAATTACTCTGTACAGTCTCATCCAGAAAGCGATATGATTCCTCCAGGACCTTATGCAGGCCTTTTCTGGATTCATCTGTTTTACAATAATTGTCTTCAACAATTCGGATTTGCCCGTTTTTATTGTGTGTGTGTGTGTGTGTATTTTTCTTTGTGTAATTTCTCTCAGACCGGTACGGTATCACGAATTGTATTTGTTGAAAAATTTGAAAATTCTCATTATGGTTAGCCCAAAAATCATTGATTTATCATCGATTTGATTGATAATAATTTAAAGTCATGTGAGTTAGAGTTGAATTGTTAAAACCAACAGTAACTTTTTGAGGTCTTCATTGCCGAAATTCACGGAATGGCTCGATCACGAACAAGAAGACTTGTATACGAACGGATTTATATACATGCCTTTATCTATTGACCTCATATTAGTTCTAATGTTATTTCCCGTGAAAATCAATATTTAGGAAAATTATAAATTGGAAAATCAAAATAATTTGAAATCAAAAAAAAATTAAAAATTCTTCTTGACCGCTATCGTCGCCAGACCGTCGTCAAGTAAAAATCTGCAAAATTTGCTCTTCAAACAACAGTTTTTCTTTTCTTTTCAAAAATTCTCTTAAATTAAAGCACTTAGGTCTCTTCATTATCCCTTTTTAAATTAACGTTAACGGTTCACAAAACTTTGTACTTTTATTTAAAAAATCGACCCAAACTCGCTATTTCACGATTATTATTATGACTATTTGGAAAATTAACACCGAATTTGTGCAAGAAACTATTCCAGAACATCTATTTTAAAATGGAGAAAAACTTACATATATGTACAGCATAATTGTTATGATATTTCGAGTTAAATCCTCCATTAATAATTCGAAATAACATTGCAATTAGTTTTTGTTTTTACAATTCTATTATTATTTTTGTTTTGTTTTGTACAAACATCTTATTTTGGTTGTTGAAGAGTCGGGTAAATTTGGGCTTTTATTTGTTTGTTTGAAGACCATTAACGTTAATTTGGGTAAATTTACAGTCGACAACGTTATATATTCTTTTCTTTCTTTTATTAAATCTTAATAAATAAATATTCATTTAGATTAAATCTAATTTAAAATTTCAATCACTATTATCTTCAAAACGGCATACAGGATTCTAATCCAAGATCCTCAGAATTTTAAACTGAAAAATCAACGAAAACTTACGAATATCCAAAACATTCAATTTTGAAAAGTAACTAAACGTTTTAATAACAAACAAAAACATCAACAAAATCGTAAATGAATGGCAGTCTTTCAATTTCGGCAGTTTATATATAAAATTTCTCTTTTTTTTTTATATCATTTAGGAACAGTAGAAATCACAATTTTGTTACCCTTGATGGGTTAAAATTCGAAAATTCTGTGGATCTTGTGTTAGATCCTTAATAATTTTGCTTTTTTGGGTAATTTTGTAACAAATAAAGTTGTGACTATTGCGGGATATTGTGAAGGAAACCGTTTGCTTGATTATTTACATTTAAAGAAAAAAAACATGTTGTTGTAAACTATTGTTCCCGAGACATATCACACTGTAAACTGTCATCTGGAATTTTCACAGGATTCAAATAATAAATAAATTAAAAATTAAATAAATAAATAAATAAAATTAAAAATTTGTTTTTATTTTACTGACTAGTTGCCTCACACACTGGTTGCAATAATGTGTAAAATTTACACTATTTGATTGTGCAAGTGATTATAAAACTAAAATAAAACTAAAAATATAACACAAAAGATGATTAACTAAAAAAAATAAAAAAAAATAATAAAAATATTAAGAAGGTATGCTAACATAAATAAAAACAGCAACTAGTCCAATGCAACAACTATTAACAAAAATTTTAATAACAAACAATAATAATTAGAGAGGAATACAAGAGAACAGGATATGGAAAGTTTCAGGTGGCATACCTACTTAATATTTTCTAAAAGGACTGAGATTGATCACAGGAATTAGACTTACCAGTTTTGTATCTGATACAAAACGGAAGAATAATTGCTGCAATTCGATTTATATCAAATTACCAAAAACAAGTCCAAATCTATCCAGTTTCAATCGACAACATTTTGATAATTTAATATAAAACAGTGCATCATACTATACCATTTTTATTAATTATTCGGAATAGTATTATGCTCGACTAGTTAGAATTTTACTTTGGTTATTTCTTTTAATTTTATTATTAGTAAAAATTAATATAAATTATAAATAAAAAGTTTAAAATTTGTTTAAATACTATGTACAAGTCACAATATTTACAGATTTTTCGCTGAATTCCCCGTTCCTTGTGTGCAATTGAAGGGTAGAAAACTGGGGTAGTGGGGCAGTTTACAGTGATGTGTACCTATTATTATTATTATTAATATTATCATTATTATTATTCAACAACAGTTATTAGAACAAAAAACGATTCATATTAATTTCAGATAAACAATAACGTTATGTGTGCAGATTTTGAACTTGCTGACTGCTGGTTCAAAAAATTAAAACAAAAATTCAAAGATGTTAGTTTCTCTTAGAATTTATCCGGTAAATATTATTATTATTATTATTATTAATATTTATGATAATTTCTATTATTATTATTATTATTATTATTAATAGTAGTAGTAGTATTAGTATTATTATTATTAGTTCAGGTAAATCACTTAAAATTGATTGATTCATTGTTCGAATTTTTGGAAACGAACATACAGCCTGAGGCATTAAGAATAATTTATCAAATAGTCCTTTTTTTTTTCATCAAAAACAAAAGAAAATTTGTTAGAACAAACCGTCAACTATCGATTATTATAAATGAAAAAACTTAATTATAAAATATTACAACACAACAATCAAATTCGGACCTGCATCCTTCGATTGTTGACGATTTGTTCGGTTTTGTTTGTCGTCACCGATTCCATTTATTGTTATTAGAATTGTTTAAAAATACTGTAAACGGTGATGGTGTTTAACAATGGGAAATAGCACCGCCAACAGGACTCATCCATCTACCACTAACACTATTCCCTTGTTGGATAATAGGTGTTGTTGTTGTTGTTATTATAGGTTGACCAGATGGTCACTCTAATTGTTCAAGAAAATTTGGAGATTTAAAATATTCGGGAACTGGATCATCCAATCTTGATATGATTTTATAAATTGATTTTTTCCATGATTGTTCAGCATCACGACCTTCTTGAATCGCTTTGAAGAATTCCCGAAGGGTTTGTTCAACGACAAAACGGAAATTCTGAGGTACCTGCAATTAAACAATCAAAAGATCGCTTTAGAATGTTAAAGAAGAAGAAGAAAAATAAGGGATGCGATTTTCTTTCTTAAGATAAATGTGTACAGGATTAATTCAAGGATTCTAGGATTAATGATCGACTAAATCTAAAATTTGAAGTTACGTGACATTGCCGGAGACATCTGCTAAATTAATCTAAATCGTTGTTATCCTACATGACACAGTACGTCTTGCAGAAATGTAACCTAATGAATAGAATCAAGAATACACTTCTGCAGATCAGTCTGTATATTGATCTTTTCAGGACTATCAGGTTGGTTGGGTTATTTGTTGTTAAAAATCATAAGAGATGTCTCGGTAGAAAGTCACGAACCTGTTCTTCCCATACCTCGATGTGATTGTTTCTGTTGTAATGCAGATTAAGGACTCGATATAGTTCTGAATCACCACCAACATGAAGATCATCAGCACTTTTAACACCTTCAGAAACCGCTTGTCGAGCATACTTCTCCATTTGTATGTAATAAAATTCCCTATAACAAGAAATTTACATTTTGTCATATTGAAATTCTTTAAAATTGTCGTTAAGCAGTAACTTATTCAATACAAAAATAAAAATGTGTCGCATTTTGTTTTTTATTTTTTTAATTAGCGCTGACTAATTAGCGTGAAACTAACAACTTAGAATTCAACTCTAGCGTTGTGGAAAATCAAGTTACAATACCGAATTGTCATTATTGTTGGAGTTTTCTATCTTTGTTCATCTTGGAAGAGTTATGTGGTTCTTTAAATTTTTTGCAACCACTCGAGGGGACTATTAACAATAAAACTGATAAAAATCTAATCTTGTAATGTTGACAATATAATTAACAGACTCGCATTTGTTAGTTTTGTGTCCGTCAAGTCTCATCTGTACTTATATAGTTGTTGATTCCACTATCGTAGATATTAACACGTTAATTTTATGTGTGGATCGATAGTCTAAGAGGTAGTTATCTTTCATTATCTTCGCTACTTAAAAGTTGGCACTTTCTATCGTTTTTTGTTTTGGTCTCTCATTTAAAACTAAAGGAAAGTAAATAATTTAAATTTGATATGATTGTTGTGAATTACGAGTTTATTGAGACTGTTGCCCAGTGTTTATGTTAAATTGGTATTAATATTGCCCAAACATGGTAAAGTGTCATGTCATTGAATCCAAATGCCAATTATAGGCCAATTGGGCATACATAATTAATATGGTTGTATTAGCCGTGTTATATTATTAACGCCAACAACTGTTGCTTTCGATTAAATAGCTTTCGCGAATCAGTACAGGAAATCAACTGCATATTTAACCTACCATTTATTCCATGATAATTGACCACTTTACTATTATCGCGGGATGTGTAACAGAAATTTGCGCGTTTTCTTTCTAGTTTTTTTCTTTTTTTTTTTAATTGTGAATAATTTTCGTTTTAAAGGACATACGAATCAGTTTAACCTTATCCGAGTTCAAGCCCGCATACTTTATCTTTTTTATTCGAAAAAAAGACGTATTAGTAAATCACCTGTTCCATTTCTAAACATTTTCATATTGCTCAAGATATGCAGGTTGGGTTCTTGCACTTTTTTTAGGACAATACTATCAATAGCCGTTACAGATTCATTAATTCAAACCTATTGCGTTTTATACGGGAACATTGACGAAAAATCCTTGCACTTTATTTGTTGTTGTTATTGTTGTTGTTGTTAATATATTCTCAACTTCAACGTCTCCCCTTTTTCTTTTACTTCACACACACATACACAGCGATTTATATTTATATAAAGAAAGAGAGAGACCTTTATTAGTTGGAAATAACTTGAGATATTTTCCCATGGGAGGGTAAGTCACAACGGTTTCTTACAATATTGAAAAGACGTTACAAGACACAATAGTTGTCTTAAATTTTGTGTGGCAGCTGGCTTTTGATTTGCCCAACCCTAAGTCGATTTTCTTTGAAACATCGGTACCGGTTCAAGATGTTCCCGCAGCGTCTTAAGAATGGCACGCGTCTTCGTCAACGGTAAAAACGGCAAGAAACAGGGCTGTACAATCAAATTATTTTGGCGGAAAATAGCTACCTTCAAAAAATCGTTATATTTACAAATAATTTATCATAAAATTGATGAAATTCTTGAGAAATAGATGTGAGGAGTTGATTTGTAATTATTGAATTTGGTGGTTTAGTGAGGGTTTGGACAGCCCTGATGGAAGAAAGGGCGCATATATACCATGCTTTGTTTGAACAATACTGGCATAGGTGAGCCTCAGGCAGATGTTCAAATTGAGTGCATAAAACCGTTAGAAGAAACTACAATTCAAATGTCTTTTTCCATATATTCCTACAGGTTTTTGTTCCTGTCTTTTTTTTGTTTTTTTTTTTTGTACAATTTCGCTACAAAAAAAGCTGGAATTATGGGAAAAATAACAATTTCATTCTTTGTTATTGTTACATCTTTTTATCTACATAAACATATAGTAATATTGAGAATTTTTCAAATTTTTACCTCAAGTAAATTATACAAGTCAGTCATCATCTTCCGGTAAATCATCAGTAAGTGACCGGAAATGATCGTTAATAGGGTCAAACTGTATGTGCATATATGGAATACCTTTTTCACGCCCATTCCGTTACCTCGTCTTACCGCATCATTATATCGCAAATTAATTATCTTAATTGGTAATTTATTGATTCACACTGATTGATCCTTAATTGCCACCAACCATCAATTCCAACCCCCTTATCATTGGTATCTTTACCATTAACCACTCTTATCCAATACCATTAAGTAATTAAAAAAATTAATAGAAAAAAATTGATAATCAACAGAATGTAATTAATTTATATTACGTCATGACTTGAGGGGTTCTGAGACTATAAAGCTCCATAAGGAGTAGAGAATTTTTTCAAATTTTTTTTTTCATGTTTATTGTATGTATGTATGTATGTACTGAGAGTTAATGCATATGCAAGATTTAATGACTAATTTCCAAGCTTATATCAAAGTTAACGAGACGAATAGTATAGAAAAAGAGGAAAATGGAAGAAAAGAGTCCCGTTGGTCGTCAGTATTTAGTGTTGGAGAAATAGAAAGACGGATTTCTACATCGAAATCTCACCATTACCACCACACTACCACTACTACTACCACCACCACCACCACCCAACAAACGTTAATTAGTCTCAAGACCTTAATTAAGTTATTTTTAATTGAGCAACTATGATGACGCTGTGGGGATTTTTATATTACATTTACTTTAACTACAGCTGGTAAATTTTTACAAAGACTGAAACGTGGGTAATTAAAGAAGAAACGTTAATTATGAATAATTTTGTTAGATTTTCTTAATAAGTTCGCTACAAAAGTATGTTTTTCTATCAAATATCCAATTAAAATCGACATATTTCCGTTATATAGTTAAGAGGTATATTTGTAAATATCCAAAGTATAACACAATCGAGATAATAGAAATTGTCTAGATCGATAATTAAAGGGGGAAAAATGGTTGATATTAATCTCCGATAGTAAACAAAAAATTTGGGTTTATTATTAGAAAAATAAGGTAATTTTCTATTCATCTTTTATTACAAAAAAAATTGGATAGATTAAAGCTAACGATATTGAATTTCTTATCTTATCATTTGAGGTCCATCTGTTTAAACAGACAACAATGAATTTTTCTGAAACGACGTAAGTGCTTTTGTTGGACTTTTGTTAAAATAACATACATATCCTCATATTTTTGACAATTTATTGACACTTCCATGTTTAACATACATAAGTGTATTGTTTTTGTATTTGTTTAGAAAGAGATTGACGAAGAAAATCTAATAATTAGTCGAGGAAGTCATTAAGAAGCAACTGCTTTATTTTGTGAAGTTTGCTCTTTTTGCTTTTAGAGCTTATATCAACAACACACATCCACATATACTGTGGTATAGTTGAACAAAGCTGCCACCCGTTTCATTTTACTATTAGTTACTTGATGTTTGTGTTATACTACTGCTTTTAAATCAAAACTACCGGAAAAGCTATACGGTTTTTGTTTTTTCACGATTTTCATCTTTATATCAATCTGTATTATAGTTGTAATAATAAGTAACAAATTAAATAATGACTTACCTGAAATTCGAGAACCATTTGACCAATTGGGCCGTATTGTTCTTGTTGAATTTAATATCGGGGAAGTACATTTTCAGCACCGCTGAGCTCGGATACCGAACCCAAAAGAACATTAATTTGGCTTTCCTAAGATGCATCGGTGTTAATGTTGACGAGTTCTCAGGAGTTAAGGAAATATTCTGAAGTTTAAAGAGAAAAATTGATATATTTTTCTTGCCACCACGTACAAAATCAATTCAACTGTTTTTCAATTAACAATTGCTTATTATGAAAAATTAATTAATTTCGAATTTTTCAATAATTCTAAAGTGTATTTTTTTTTCTATTTTATTAAACAAAAACCTAGATATGTGGGGATTCTAATAATTAATGAGTTGTAAGGATAACTAGTAATTTTGCGCGACGTTACATGTGCAACTTGTACTTTTTCTTAACAAACATATGTTGTTTGACGCGATTATTCTCATCACTAGGACGACATACATTAAATAATTTATAAAATGACGTAAACTCTAATTAATAATAAATAAGGATATCGCTATACGGACATTAGTTCTTGTTATTTCTACAAAGAATCAAGTAACTTCGATTTTCATGATATTTTAAAATGGATTAAAAAAATTGTAAGGATTCTTATATATTAGAAGGATTGAATCCTAAAGGTGATTCGATCAGAATCCTCAAGTGATATACGAAGACCCGCAATTGTTATTGTGTCCTTGTGACGATTCAAATTACGCGTATTAAATTTTTGTAATCAAAGGTTTAGGTTTTGATACGATGAATTGATACGTACATGGTGATTTAGATTTTTTCCGTAATCTTTGTATGAAAAGGATATAGTAGGCTGCATGCCGTCATATGAGATGTCCCCTGAGTTACAATCAGAATTTCTATCACCATTATCCATATTGACACCACCGGACGGCGCCCGCAATTGACCATAATCAGGAGAGCCTCCGTGTTGAGCAGCGGCTAATAGTGCTGGATGTAATAGTGTTGGCGGGTGGTGGATTGGTGGTGATTCGCGTTCGATTTTATGCATGCGAGGTGGTGATGACGATGCCTATATATACATAAAAAAATAATTGGAGATAAATAAAATAAAAACAAAGTCAGTAGGTTATCAACAAACCTGCATCGCCATATGGTGTCCATGACTTGGTCCATGAAAGAAAGGACTGTAGGGCGAAAAGACCTGAGATTCGTGTAGACCAGGATTTGGAATGGCTACAGATGTTGGTAACGATACGGGTAACATTGGTGGTGGTTGATGGTACGGTGGCGGCCTTGGTGACGTACAGGCATTGGATTCCATCGAAGCAGGCGACATACCCATCCCGTCCTGTCCCAATATCCTACTGACTGTTCTTGGTGTTATTCTTGTATCAGTTACCTTGTGTCGTTTCTTTTTTGGTGTCACCACCAAACTGAGCGCCTCATTCTGTTCGGGGTTCTCCTGTTTAGACACGCAAAATGGATGATTCATTCCAAATAATGGTGCTTGACTGATTGCGGGTGGTTTCGGAGGCTGGAACATCGGAGGCCTTATGTGGAGATCGTTGGGTTTCTGCATGTTGTTCATATGAACGGGCATCATTGGGGGACAACCGCTCGTGCCGTTCACCTAATACACGGGGAAATGTCACATTGTACAGATGGGGGTCGGGAATCAGGTTTAATTGAAAATGTTAAACATCTTCTTTAGCAAATTAAGAGAAAAATGAAAGGTGAACTAAAAGAACAAAACAAGAGCGGTGAATAATAACAGCCCATTACTTGAAATTATTCTCAACTTTTAATTGATTTATTTAGCAGGCCATCAATGATAATTAAAAAAAATAAAAATGTAATTGCAAAAAATGATAAAAAATGTGTAAACAAATAAATGTCATTGGAAAATGCAATTAGTTTTTCATAGCAAAGCAGTAAAAAATAGCGATTGGCCAAATGTTCCCAAAATAATTTTAGTAACGATCGTAATATTAACAAGAATCGCAAACAACTTACCATTTGTCCACTAGACACTGGAGGTGGTGCTTGCGGCCGTTCCACCACTTTGGTCCTTGGTGATTTCCTATCCAATAATTGCGAGGCCATCAGTAAGTCTTTATTTAGTTGTTCAGCAGCGGTCGTCGCCGCTTCTGTTTGTTTGCATCGTCTCTGATGCACAAATCTCGACAGAATCGAATCAATCAAATTGGATAATGATGAGGTTATTTCTGATTTCAGTGCATCAGCTAAACCTTCTAAATCAGTTCCAGTTGGCGTTATATTTCGCATTATATGTAAACGGTCGGCAATATTTTCCGGTTTCTGTTGGTTTGAATGATGTAGTAATGGCGGCTGTTGTTGTTGTTGTTGTTGTTGAGGTGGTTGTTGTTGTGATTGTTGTTGCTGTTGTTGATTAGAGTCATTACTAAGTGCTGCAGCAACGGCAGCTTCTTTAGCTAGACGAGCTTCTTGTTCCATGAGGAATTTCTGACTTACACCTAAATACATTGCCGCTGCGGTACTCATATGTTGATGGTCGTGCAATATACCATTGTGAAAAGGTGGACCTGGAGGACTTATTTTGAGTTTGCTCACCTAAGTTTTGTAACAAATTTTTAAACTGAGATTATTGTTAAAAAACAAATGAATTGACTAACCTGTTGAGCTAATGTAGGTGGTGGAGGATTCGGTGGCGAACTTGTTGTAATTGGTGACGGTGGTGCTGATCGTTTACTAGTTTCACTGTCACTAGGTATTTCCTCAATTTCTTGACTTTCTTCAGAATTTTGTTCAACTCTTGTACATAACTGCATATATTTCTGTTGCATTTCAGCTAATTGTTCTTGCATAGTTCTTAACTGGCTTTTTAACAAATTCTTTTCAACGCGTTTTTGTCGTATTGGTTCTGCGGCTTCTTCATCTTCATCATCAATATATCGTTCAGCATTACTATCATGCTGTTGTGGTTGATACAATTTACGTTTCTTACAACCATTTACTTGAGGTGGTGCTGGACTAGCTCGCATACCAGATACGATGTTTTCTACACGCGCCTTCTTCGCGTCTTCTGGTTTCGCTGGACTGGCTGGTTCGACTTTTGGTGACGGAAGGGACTCAGTTTCCATACCATTAAGGGCTTCTTCCATTAATTCTGCTTGTTGTCGGTCGTTTCCCGAATCCGACAGACACTCCTAATTAAATGATGTTAATTGGAAATTTGTTCAAATGTTAAAAAAAATAGATCGAACTTACTTTTATTGCGACAGCAGCATCAGCATCGGCGACGCGTTCTTGTTCTACTTTGGGCTCGTTGTTGTTATTGTTATTATTATTGTTGTTATTATTATTGTTGTTGTT
>JAZBGY010001008.1:0-32041 GCA_037414755.1 Lydus trimaculatus | reverse complement strand
AATTTTTCTGATTGTTTCAATCATTTCAATATGATCTAAATCTTTCTTTATTATCACTTTAAAATCAAACGATTCAAATGTGATCTTTAATGCTTCTTCATCTTCTTGTGTACCATCACGATTCTCAAATCGTACTGTAGTATTTGGTAATAAATGCTACAAAAATAAATAAATCAATTTACATTAGAAACAATAATTGTACAACGGACTTTATATTTTTCATCAAATTCACGATAGAAATTCTCCTGATTGATAATCAAACAAATTCCAGGATTATTTTCATCAATTTCATAACAATTATTGGTGGTAGTTAATGGTCGTTGTGATCGTACATAATTTGATTCGATAGAAGACATTGCACTAGTCTCTCCCATACCGTTATTTCCACTTACACTACCGATAAAATCACCAGTTTTATTATTAGAAAATTTGCGTTCTTTTCTAATTTGTGTGTTATTATTGTTGTTGTTGTGTACAACAAATGGGTGTAGTTTATCGTAGATTTCTTCATCACCCATTTTTTTGAAAATCTTATAAAGATTCGTTAGATTATTTGGTTGAATATAACCAACAGTTTCCCAATGTAACAAATAGATTTCTAAATATTCCAAAGGGAATTCTTTAAATTCTAAATTATTGTTAATAAAATCATTACGAACTAGTGTTAATAATTGTTGTGTTTTCGTATCAATTAGATTTTCGCAAATATAATACAAGATTTTACGTATTTTATCAATATAAACGTTACCAAACGAATATCTTGGTAGGAATTTTTGGATTAATCTATCTTTCGTATAGCCGAAATCTTTCAAAATTTGATAATTTTGTATTAAACATAAACTCTCCAATAGTTTTGATTGCCAATCAACATTTTGTAAAGCCCAAAAACGTAACCATTCCCTCGATTGTTCTTTCAATAACAACAGACAAGTTTCCAAAGCGGTAGATGATTGATTTTCCAATAGGAACACTAGAGAAATCTACAAAAAAGATGCACAAAATTACACAAAATTCATAAATTCGTTTTTCTCCATACTTTCTCATATAAGTCCAAATTTCCGTCAATTACACCCAAATCAGCTAATGTGAATTGTTTTTTTGTTGTTAGATCTGCCATACTGACAGCAGCATCGATTACATCTTCACCAGCTGGTCCATCATTGACTACAAAGATGTGCTTTTATCAATTATTATCGATAATATAATTTGATAATTACCTAGATGTAGGCGTGATAGAAGTTCATCTTCAGACGAACTATCTTCAGATAAACTATCTAGAGAGAAACGATCAAATAATATATCTGAATCCATTTCTGAACTGCTATCATCCGAATAAGCACTACTATCTTTCGATTCTGATAGACCCATCTTGGGGATTTACAAATCGTGTGGTATTTCCCCGATTACGTCACCACATCCAAGAATTATTCTATTTATTTAATTCAATTAAAAACAAATTAATTCGACCGTTTTTTGTTGTTTTCTAGGGAATTATACGAATTTGCTTGGGAAATTACGTTTTTCGTCGAAATTTTGACAGTTAAAAGTAAGGTTAGATTTTTCTTGATAAGTCTCCAATAGTGGTAGAGATGCCTAGATCACAATCATCATAAGTTAGACAAAGATGATAGATGAAATCGTTTGACATCTGTCAAAATATCAAAATATTCATAGATCGCCAACTCTAATTGACGAGTGAGATGATTAGATTGCAATTGTCATAAATAAAACAAAGAAACTAAATTGATTAACAGCTGTCAAATTGGTTATGGTGGTGGTATTCTCTAATTAACCGCTAATGTTTTTCTAATTATTTCATTTATTATGCAAAATTAAAATAAATCTCCAACATTCGCACCAATTATTTAAACAAAAGTAAGTTGTTTCATTGATAAAACCGATAAATTGTTGTAATATTTTTATTTCCAGTTTTCCGGTTGTAATTTCTAGGTTATGGCAAGTACTCGTCGTATTCTAGTTGAAACGAAGAATCTATCAAAAGACCCACCGCCCGGCATTAGTGCAATACCAGATGATAATAATTGCCGTTATTTCCATATAGCAATGGCAGGTCCAGAAGGTTCACCCTATGAAGGTGGTGTTTTCAAATTAGAATTATTCTTGCCGGATAATTATCCATTAACACCGCCTAGTGTGCGTTTTTTAACGAAAATCTATCATCCAAATATCGATAAATTAGGACGTATTTGTTTGGATATATTGAAAGAACAATGGTCACCAGCATTACAAGTACGTACAGTTCTATTATCGATACAAGCATTATTGAGTAGTCCAAATCCGGATGATCCATTAGCTAATGATGTTGCAACTATATGGAAGACACGACAAAATGAAGCAATATTGAAAGCCAAAGAATGGACGAGATTGTTTGCAATGGAATGACAACACATGCACAACAGTATTCTAAATATTTCTAATTTATCAGTTTTTCTTTTTTTTTCTAATCAAAACAAATATATTTCTAATGTTGCTGCATTTCTTTGTTAGATAAATAAATAAATGAATTCTTTTTATATACATATTGTTTTTTCTTTTGTTTATATACAAACAAAAGAATGCGTGTTTGTTTGGATTAGATTATTATTTTTTTGGATATTTGTAACAATACACACACACACACACACACACACAACACAACACAATTGAAATGGTCTTGTGACACGAGTGTTTTTATTAAAGTTTTCCTTATCAAAACTTCCGCTAACTCTTTTATTAAATAAATAATTTAATCAATTTTTAAGTACCCATTATAAATTTTATCTAAATCGTAATCTTATTTACAAAATTGTCATCTCATCATCACGTTTCATTTGTTTTAATTTTGATTTATTTACGAAAAATTCCACAATTTCATACCCCAAGTTGGACAGGATGTCCTATTCTCGACGGTATTTAAGACCCCCATGCAGAGCCGGCCCTGTAGTAGAGAGATTCAAAAGGTGTCAGTCGTAGAGCGGCGAACGGGAATTTCGCTCCACCCCAATAAAGGGCTAGGGCTGCCGCTGCCCCCATGCTCCGAAAAAACTATACAGCGTGCAATTCGACATTTCCTGAATAACCCGTCAGCTATACAGGAACTGGAAATCTTCTGAGGAAAATCTGTATACTATGGGGAGAGACAACTTTGAATTTGGAGGCTCCATTTTAAATGTTGAATTCAGATATTGTTCTTAAAGGAAAACAAAATTAGATTCACGATGTTTATCAGTGGTGTCACTAGGGGGTACGGCCCGCACTGGGTGACAACATCGTGGGGGTGATACCCAGCATTTTCAACGTTAATATTAATTTTTTTTGCCAATTATACAGCTGGAAGTCCATTTTAAAATGGTCCTTTCTTAGTTGTTGAGGAATACCTATGAAGCTTAATTCTATGTTTTTAACGACTAAACATTTTATCGAAAGTTTCTGTTTAAAAACGGCGAATTTTGCGGTAATTCTTCAAAATAAGCGAGAATTTGCATAGACCTTGCTTAAAACCTGAAAACTTTGCCCCAATTTCCTCAACTCAAGCTAGAATTTCCATAGATTTTGCTCAAAACTGGATAAATTTGTACTGATTTTATCCAAATAAACAAGAATTTCCAAATATTCTTATTAAAAATGCTGAATTTACAAAGATTTTTCACAAAAACTGTAAGTTTTGCGCTAAATCCATCGATAGAAACGAAAAATTCTAATCAAGCGGCAAATTTTGCGATCTTGAATACTCGTATCGGCTGACACCAATGTTAGGAACGCCACTGTATTTATGAACGATTAAATGTAATTCACAAGAAAACGAACTAAATAATAATAAGAAAATGCACTTTTTGCTCACAGAGTAATACGTTACTGGGAAGAGTTAGTCTAGAGGGTGAAAGTCAAAAAAAGAAAATGCACACAGTTTATCTAAAATTAATCAAACCTGTCCGGTCGGTCCGTACAGCACTTCCACACCGATTTTTCGTTCTTATCAAGCCACTTAAACAATCTGCCAAAACTGCGAAATTTCCAACCATACACGCTTCAGAAATACCAAGACTATACAGCTTTTTCTCTGAGGATTTCTGGAGCGTGTATGGGGGGTGGTTTAAGGCTACAAGACCTTATAAGCAATGATGGGATAAAATAACTGTTGGGCAATTAGTTATTATGGCACATTCTAGTACTAGATTTTTCTGGGTAATCATATGGTATAGTTGGATTCTCGCGATTCGACTTTTTCACTATTCTGAATCATTTCAACTACACCATCTAATGAATCTGAAAAAAAAGCACAAGAGTGTGTTTACTGGAGTTAGCCTCAAATACCATCGAAAACAAACCATGCTGTAGAATTGATAGAAACGGATACAGGAAACTCTGCCATCGCCAATTAAATCCAGACACTCGTTAGAACAAGTTGCGTTTGGAATGGGGAAATTCAGGAAGAGTAAATTTTAACTAAAGAAATTGTGGACAAAAATAAGACCAGCTTCAATTTAATATCAATACATTTATGAGATTGATAAACTTTTTTTTTTCTATCTGAGAGAAAAGGGTAATACAAGATGCATCAGTACAGAGAATAAGATTGGTAACTACAAGTAAAACAGTCAGAAAAAATATTAAAAATTCTTTAAAATTATATACACATATATATAATAATAATAATAATAATCATAATAATTACGGTTAATTAACACAATAATATTACATAATCATCAAAATGTTTATAAATTATGGAAGATATACTCTCTCAAATTTATTTATTATCTATCCAACACATAACAACCAGCCTTACCTTTTCTATTGTGTATCACACCATAATTAATAAAACATTTTGATTAAGACAGTAGTATATCACATCACTTATTGCTTATACTGACAACTATATAACAAAGAAGCCAACAATTTCAACTGTAGAGCAAACAATTTTTGTGAATAACGACAATAATAAAAGCGGTTTTTCTAATAATAATAATCATAATAATAATAATAGTAAAATGGGAGACATTGAGATTTTTCAAAAATTCTTTAGTCACAACAATTGTTTACAACATTGTAGCACATATATAACACATAAAAGTGATAACAAAGATAAAACAAAAAACAATTTGTTTAAAATCGTTGCTTCAATTATTGACTATTGTTCTGCTAATAATAATAATAATAATAATGGAACAAATAAAACAAAAAGAACTAATAGAAGCATTATTGACAACAAATAGAGGAAAGTTTGCTATTCTTTTTGTTATTAAAATTAAATAAATCAACAACAATACGACAATAATATACTTAAAGATAAATTCTATACATTTACAATAATAATAATTAATAATAATAATAATAATAATAAGAGTTCGTTCGTTTGACAATGATTAAAAATAATAGTGATGTGTTTCCATCATTACAACTTTACCAAACGAAAATCACCACCAATCTATGGTGATTAAACATATCACACAACACATACACACCAATGATATGATAAAAGATGATTCGTTTATTATTTTTAACGGTGGCTAAAATTTTCACCATCATAGTGGTGTTATTGGAACATTTCTATTCAAATCAAAGCCAAATCAGGTCAAACTTTTCAATCAATATTACGTATGTTAATTTGTATATATATGTATATATATATATAAAAAATTGATAAAACTAATACAGGTGCGATTATAAAACGAGAATTATTAACTTTGGTATTTAGACTACCTTTACATATTTATATGTACACAAATATTAAAAAAAAAAAAAAAAACAAACAACAGAACGAATCGCACCTTCTCTAAAACCTAAACCTAAATAAAATCTTAACAATTAATGAAATAAATCAACGACTAGAATCTAGTATTTCTTTGTCATTCATACAAGTCAACAACAAAAATCTGAATGTTTTGGATACAAACCCCCAATTTTTTGTTTTTTTTTTAAATAAATCTTGATACAGTGATGGAATGCACTTTTCCTTGTATTGTTTTGTCAAATTAATAATAAAGCAGGTACGTAATATTACAAAAAAAAAAAAAATACAACAAACACGATGATTTTCTTCTTAAATACTGTTGTCAAAACAATTTAACTCATCTGATCTGTAGCAAACCCATACACTTCCAATACACGAATCTCAAAATCACCACTAGGACATAATGGTGGATTATTAAATGTTTGACAACGATCCGTTTTACCATAACGGATATTCTCATCCATCCATATAGCTTGACCTTCACTATAAATTGATAATAATGATGATAATAATAATAATTTAGTGAAAAAACAATGATTTATTTACCCTCCACCGATTGTGATCATTTTCGAATCAGCTGCCATAAACAATTCAGCACCATGACCAACTTTATCACCTTCAATACCAACCCATTGATATTTGGCACGTTCTGGATATAATGAGAATAGAAATGTTTCACCAGTACCGAAATATGCTTGTCGATTACCACGATCATCTTTTTGATTACGTTCACCCCAACGTGATGAACAATACGCTCCAAAGACCTAAACAAATACCATCACTTATTTAAATAAATAAACAAACAAACAAAAAATCGTAATAATTTACCTCATTATTACATGTCTTGATCATCAATAGGGTAGGTTCATGATGTTCAACACGAACATAGAATGTTGTTAATGAACAACCATGTTCTTCAGTTGTATACAGTAATATCGGTTGGTACATTGTAATTCTTACTGGCAACCATGACCACAACGTCAACAACTAAATAATTACAACAACAAAAAAACAATAATAATAATAATAATAATAATCTAAATTGTATCAATCAAATAACAAAAAAATTGATTACAACCCAATTTAATCCACAGTAAAATCATCCAAAAAAATATGGTAGCTTTCATTAAAAAATCAATGATACCAAATAATGATAAGATAAGAATCTGTCCTAATTTTTTCTTTGTTACTATTTTATAAAGATGACGTGTTAAATTTATTAATTATTGTTTCATTATGAAATTACCGAGGATTAAATTGTGTTATTATTATTATTATTATTGCAATAGGAAAACAGCCCAATTTATTTTTGTAATCCTACTCTAACTATATAGAGTGATTCTTAAAGAAAGAAAACAAAAACAATACCAACAAAACATGCAATTTTTTCTCGTTTGGTTAGTAACAAAAAGCTCAAAAATTCCAATGATTTTAAAAAGCAATTAACAAGCGTGAATATGTTCGATGATTGATGATGATGATAATCATAGAATGATGATGTAAATGCAAAATATAGAAAACAATTTATAATTAAATTAACAATACAATAATACGGTGCCATTACGTATATTGAATATCCAAAATGTGGATGGATTATTTCGACAAATTTAAGTTTTTAAGAAACAGTATCCATCAGATTACAAAAAAGTACACATTACTACTATCTATAAGCGCTTTTTCAATGTTCTCTTTGAATTATCAATATTACTTTTAGACAGGGTCGTCACTAGCACTCAGACATCGCCTTGTTTGGCGGCACACTTCGCAGGGTGCACGTGCCTCACTTGTTTTTACACTTGCGACTACTTGATTCTTTCCATGTGCACACCACACCAGTGAAACGCAGCTCGAAGAGTCAGTTATGGTTACATTATGGACAACCAACCAACAACTTACGATCTCACCAAGTAAATAAAGTGGTCACCGGTTGGCATCTAGTCCCTCGCAAAAGACCGGTGTGTAATACGACTAATTTTTAACATATGAGATGTAATCCTAAAGTTGGGATTAACTAATCATCGGATCCTATCAGTGTCGGACTAGGTAATTGGGTAACCGGGAAAATGTCCGATGGGCCAGCAAATTTGGCAAATGATTGGGCCAACAAAATCATTTTAAACAGAAAGTATGAGTTTCTTCAAAATAATTTATAAGTGGGGCCAAAACATAATTTGCCCGGTGGGCCAGAAGCTTGCCAGTCCGACACTGGATAGTATTAAGTAACATTCCATTGGAAAGTCAACGAATATGTTTGTTCGCAAAGTGTTAGATGTACATAGAGAAACACAATTATGTAGATTTGTGAAATTTAGGTCTACTTTAATGTACGACTTGTACAAGTAAGGTGCCTAGGGCTTTGCATTAGTGAAGGTTATTTACGGTTTCTAAAAGGTATAACCAGTACAAGTGTCAAAAGTGATCTCTATTCGACTACGTCTCGACTTTGCATATGTTTTTTATTGCTATGTGCACTCAAACGGAGCACGGCCGGAGTACGTCAAAAAGCTGTCAGAGCAGATTAGAAAAGGTACTCAAATATTTGACAGCAGGTGGAAACGATTTGGACGCCCAGAGTACTCTAATGGCGATTTGAGCAATAAAGAAACACCACTATTATATGTAACATATATACCGACAGTCAAAAGCAAGCGAAACGACGACAAATGAAAAGATTGGAACCTGAGAAAGTGTCATTCATCGCTGCTAAGAGCATGAACAACTTACGCAAACGTCGGAAATTACGGATAAGTAAGTAGCAACTTGCAAATGTAAAACTGCGGTAACGCAGGATCTGCTTCTTTTTTCGACCTATCCAATGCATGTGTTTCTTTATAGCTCAAATCGTCATTTGAGTACTCTGTGTGTCCAAACCGTTTCCACCTCCTGTTAAACGTTTGAGTACCCTTTCATACATCTTCACGCTCCTAATCTACTCTGATAGCATTTTGACGTACTATGGCCCTGCTCCCATTTAAGCTTCCAGAGCATTGTTTCCGGTTTTCTGCCATCTGACAAAAGTTAGAAATCTTTGGATAGTTTGTCAACTGCGTTACTGTCTATTATAAGGCCTCTTATTTGATATCGCTCTTATTGACAATTTTACTCAAAGCACGAGAAAATTTGAAACAGTATAGACTACTGATCAGTAAGAACGTAGTATGGAAAACCGCTGAACTGTTTTGCAATCTGACGGATACTTTCGGCCTTTCTGCTCCCAAAACAGAATTCTGTGCGGTCAAAATTAAATGGAACAATCTGTATAAACTGTGTAACTCGAAAATGATCGCAAAACTATATATATATAAAGGGTGATTTTGATATTAATAACTAATAACTCACCCTACATAGTCTAAAAACAAAAAAATACATCTAAAGATAGAGAAATATAACGTTGAATTGTGCAAAAACTAAAAAAAGTAAAATAAAACGTACATACATCTAAAAGAGACGACTGTGTTTTTTAACATAACACATAAATGCGATGAAATTACCGACAAAATAAAAAAATATAAACAATAAACAAATAAAATTTTTGGCGAAAATTTTTTTTTTTCAATTTTCATTTATTTTCTTTCTTTTTTTTTTCTCTTGTTGATAAACAGCGAAACATTTAAACTTACATCCTGGGGATCTAAGATACGCGAGCTGATATTCTGTACAGGATAGATACCCATGCTGAGTGTTCGAGGACCTGGTGAGTGTGCTCCCTTAATTAGCAGCAGAAAAACAACCAAACACAAAATAACAACAACCATATTGCTAATGTTAATATAATTAAAAATGATAAAATTTTAATGACATAAAAGATGATTAAAGAACGAAAACGATACAATAACAACATACAAATAACGATACACACACACACACACTATATAATGTGATTGTGCATGATTCCAAGATTTTCTATTAAAAAATTTTAACCGAATGATGGACGAATTAAAGAAATGGATCGAGAAGTAACAATGAAAATGGATGTGTGAATTTTTTAATAAAAATTTCATTTAATTATTAGCGTTTTGTTTTTCTTGTTATTAGTGAAATTAGTGCAAATGTGACTAATGAAATTGTTACGAAATTCATTAGCGATGATCTCTTTCATTTGTTTATTCATTAAATTTCTATTATTATAATAGAAATAAACAATATTTAAACAAATACAACATGCATTATTATTAAATATTCATAAAAAATTCTATCCTTTTGTGTTTAAATATTGCGTTTCTTTCATTTTCTCTTTTGTCATCTTTCTAAATATGTTTATGTATGTTGTAATATTTAAAATTTTAATCAAGATCATCACTAGAATAAGCACGATGACATATATATGTATCTACATATATATATATATATAAACACATGGAACAAGACAAATTTGTTCTGCATACTCATTATTTTTTTTTTTACTATTTTAAAGAAAAATAAAAGTAAAATCGTTTAATACGATACCATTTCATTGTACATCTCTTCGGACATTCTCTGAAATTGAAAGTAACGTCTCTACACTAGGTGCAGCAAAAATAAATTTGTTGTTGTTCAAATAATATAAAATTAGTTCACCACAACAAAATTTGTTATTATTGTGGCAAAATTATATAGTTTTTTTTTTTTGAATAATATCTAAATAAATTAAGAGACTGGTTTATATTAAAAAAAAAAAAAAAAAAACTGGAACATTGCATAATTTTGTACTAATATTATAAAGAGATAATGTTGTAATCTTGATCTTACTCAAAATTTTTTTTTTTTTGATAAATACTGTACAATTAAGAGAGAAATTAGTAAACTGTTTCTCAATGATAAGCAATTTTGAAATTAATCAAGTTGTTCTGCAATAAATATCGATTTTTGGGGGAACAATTACAAACACCACCCAAAAATACCAAATACAGTATGCGGCAGTAAAATAGGTACATAAGATCACCAACACTAACCACTCTCATATCTTCCAAATGAGTTACAATGAAATAAAGAGGAACTGATCAGACAGAAACGTAAAAAAATCGGTTGTAACGGCTGATAAACATTTGATATCTTTGTCAAGAGCATATTTCTTAAAATACTATAGTATAAAGATCGATACTAGGGGTGAGTAATGGGTGGTGTCAATAACACTTCTAGATGTCCATTGTCTCTTTATGAGAGTCGGTGTTGTTGATGCTTTTCCCTATGTACCTAGTTGGTTGGCGCATACTGTATATCGTGTATGAATGTTAAACGCTTCGAGGAATAACATTCAAATATCCTGTGATAATCGAAGCGCTCTTGTAATGACTTAGAAGTACAGAAAATTTTAATAGTAGCTTCTGAAAAATATCACAATATTGAAGGATGAATCCGGCAAATAGTGTTACTTTTCTGAACAAAACAAAAACTCATGATGTTTATCAAAAGTTGACATTCAATTGGATTGGCTAAAAGTTGGCTAAAGAGTCAAGTCGATACATTTTTTAAAAATCACAATATCATCATTTTTTCCAGGATAACGTTCATCATGAGACAACGCAAACATGTCCCCATTATCAGAGAACAGCCGCATATCATTACTACAGATAAAGGTGCCCATTCACGAATGATCCAACAGGCTAAATGGGTTCGGCACAGATTTAAAATTCGCCATGCATGACGAATTACAGGTAGATCGGTGTGGCTCGGCCAGACCATCTGGATTTTCGAATTGGCCAATATTCGCGACAAAGTAAGAGAAAAGTTGACTGGAAGGAATTGGCTCGGAAATCTATGGCTCTCGTTATTTGGACCGAGACCTGCCCAATACATTCGTGTAAACGGCCTCGGAATGAGTACCTTAAACAACCCTTATTCTTGTTTTCCTTATTTCCAAATGATCAACAAGGGCACTTCTACTGTCAAAAATGAAGACTCCAACACATTTTGAATACAAACAAAAAGTCTAAAAACGATCGAATTTTACTGAAGAAAGAAATGTTTTAAGGGAAAATCGTTCCAAATATGAGTACTGCTAGAAATTCAATCATAAACATTGAACATTTATTGTAGAACAGCTTAATTACTTTAATTTGATGTTTTATAGAGAAAACAGTTACTTATTGTTTTTCGTTTCGCATTGTAGATTCTTTTTGTTCTTGTTCACAAAAACCGTTAATTTTCCACTAATTAAATTAATTAATTCGTTCAAATCTAAATTCAATAATTTTTACTACTATTTGTTAAATTAAATAGAGAGTATAAAAAAAAAAATATATTAAAAATAACCAAAAATAAATAAATAAATAAAATGCATAAAAAGAAATTTTATATACAAAAGAAATAACCATTACCAAATTATGTTAATAAAATTGATAGAAAAACAACATAAAGCAAATATTAAAAATTAAAAAAAAATAAATAAATAAATACCCAATATCTATTTATATCAAAAAAATAATATAAATCTACTTGTATAAAATAATAATAATTGAAAAATAAAAAATAAATAAATAAATAAACAATTTAAAAAAATAATATTCTTTACCTCTCTTATTGTAAGTGTATGTGATACCATTTGTATATTATTTTGACTTTGACTATTTGGTAAATTTTCACTTGATCTAGAACGTACTAATTGTCTTGAACCACTAATAACATTTTTACTTTTTAAAACCATTTCTGTACGTATAAATACTCTTGATATATATGTTGAACTTAAACCACGTATACCAAATGCTACTTTTAATAATTTTTGTGGTGTTACTGGTATTTGTTTACAAAATTTATTTAATGCTGAATCAATACCATTCTTTTGGATCTCCATTAACCATTCAGATGATGGTTGTGTTGAATATTTATGGAATAATATTAATATTGCCATCACTGTACGATAAAGAACCTAAAAAACACATAACAACAATAACAAACTGCATAAATGAACCTAAGGGACAGTAAAGAAAAATGATTAAAGTTCGACTTATCATGGATTAAAGTAGCCGTATGTTCCTTGAACATGAGACTCACTCTATTTTCCCATTATTGACCCTTTTGCTGCTGTAGGAGCTCAACTGATATCGTCAAAATATCCTCTCTAGAAGCTTGTAGGCACTCTTAGATGTCGACAGCACTGACTGGACAGCGTTAACACATACTAATTGAGCGCCTACAGAAGCAGAAGGGTTAAAATGAAGAACATAAGGCTGATTTAAGACATGGTCGATTTTAACACTAAATGTGGGCCCCAAAACGGAGGTTCCTCAGCTACATAAGTGTATAGAAGGAATTTTCGTGATGTTACTCGTTTTACTATGTTTTGGCATGATGAAGGTAACGCTACACTAGTTTGAGCACGTTTTACCTAATTCGTAGGGATCATTGCAATAGCAACATATTTTTACCGAACAAGTGTCTTTCGTTTTGAGAATTTTCAACATTTTTGGCATTGAAATAGGTCTACAAGAGAAAAGTTGTTATTGACAACGCATTGAATGACTAAGGGGAGTAAATGGCACTGTTGCGTAAAATGAAACAGAATGTAGCAACATAACAACAGAATGAGTTCTAGGGGAAGATAAAGAGCGTATTTAAGGCCTAGAAATAGTCGATTAAAGGTAGGTACGAAAATTTATTTCAATAATTAGCAAAATAAAAACACACATAAAGTAAAGTTTTAAATTTGGTTATTGTTCCTAAATAAACGTATTGATCCCATTGAAGAATGTCTCTACTTTATAAAGAATTACAGTTATTACAATGAGAGACCCGCCTCTCAGCATTGGGCCAAATAAAGAATTACATTGGCAAAAGTGTTTTCGGTATCTGGAATTACAAGAAATAACATAAAAAATCAACACTTTTTTACTAATGACAGAAATATTAAAAGTTGCATTTCTTATAGCAAATGCTGTAGAACCTTCCCTTAAGGTCGATCTTACCTCCATTCGGCCCTCAATTTGTTCAACATAAGGCTTATTTTAACAAAGGATATTTTAAGTGCGTGACGCAATCAAAAGAGCATATGTTCACCTTAACTCGAGATTTAGGAAAGAAAAATAAATCGGGCCTTAGCCTTTTAAAGTCAAGCTCGATTTAAGCTAAACTAACTATAGGTCGGACGTTTTATCGAGGCGGGAGTTTACGCACATGGGTTTGTACCAGCAGGGGGTGGTCGGGTCTTTTTACCTGTATTTAACAAATAGCAAACATTCAAGCATAAGTAAAAATCATAGACGTTCGTAAAGCCAGTTGTTGAACCAACAAATCATAAGACATAACAGATAAAACTTAAATTAAACATTCTGAAAATAAGTTCCAGCTCCAAAAAGTGTTTTTAGAAGACTAACAACTTTAAGAAAATAGTTAAATGTATTGCAAACAGTTTCTGTGTAACACTATTTAAGAAATCACTTACTTCTACGCCTTTGGAAGGTTTTCTAATATTTTAGGGGATGGTCCTATAACGGTAAAAAGTTTTGTGCGCATCCAAAGCTCTCGCCTCGGTAAAACGTCCGTACTATAGGCACAACTATTTTGCACATTTTGATAATTTCTGTATTATTGTAAAAATCAACTTTATATATTTTGAAAAACAACGCATTTTGGGTCAGTTAATAGCAGCTGTAGTAGAAAATGTTTTTTGTAACAATAAACAAATATTTTATATTATTCTAAAATAAAAACAAAATAAAATCCTATATGGCTGTAATACATTATTACCAATATATTGTGAATACAATCGATGAATTGTGCCAAAAAAAAGAGGTTTTTTTTTCTTCAACTTGGCAACAAACTTTCCTACTATGAGCCAACAATATTTATTAATACACCTGTGTGATTATATTAATAGGAAAATAAACAAAATTTACGAAAAAAGACCGATTTCGCACAAAACAAGAAAATTTTTTCTAATAAATCAACAATTTACTTTTCTATAACAACAGAAAGTATTAATTTCATTGAATTATTAATTAATAAAAAGTTAACAAACAATAATCTACCAATAATAATATTACTATTATGTTATCATTATAATCATTATTATTGTTACTATTATTAAGAGTGTTGATTTTTTCAAGGCGAAATTATTTAGATACATTATTACATGGGATAAATTAGCAAAAATTTGTGAATTTTTTTTTTTTTTTGAATATTTACCTTAATTCCTTCATGAAAAAAACAGTCTATCACCCTCACTAAATGTTGAAATGGTAAACCTTGGAAAATCCACCATATCCATTCCATATAAATACGTTCCGCCCTAGATGAATTGCAATGCCTTTGCAAATGTACAGCAGGTCCCTTCTGCAAACAACAACAACAACAACAATGGATTTTTTTCATATTGTTCCTCTGAAATTATTCATAATAGATGAATTGAGTCTGACTAACTTGATTATGATCTATCATATTATACAGAGTGTTCCAGCTAATGCTGTAGTTCCCTTATTTGTAACATGAAACAAACAAAAAAAAAAACGAGCTCAAAGTACAGTAATGTAAGAACTGCTTGATAATAAAAGTGCCCCTGTTGATAGCAGCCTTTGGAAGATAGTGAACAACGAATCGCTTATAGTAAATACTGAAAAGGTTAGCGTTTGAGCTAATAGTGGGTTGGGCTAACGTTTTTTATTGAAACACCTTTTGGCACGAATTTAAGGAATCGATCGATACCATCTTGAGGTAACTCATCCGGAACATCTTGTGGCTTTGTGGAAGATGGTGTGAGTTGTTGATTCATCGATTCAACATATCCTACATATGGTGAAAGGTCAAGAGATCTAATAGACCATAGGAGCAAATCTTTATTAATTCTTGTTTTTGCACTAGAGCTCAGTGGCTTCGTAATCACACTTTAGATTGGGATAAGACTGTACATAGGTCGCATCAATTCTGATGAAAAAACGTATATGTAAATCCCCAACGTCAGCCAATGCTATTTTCAAAGGCAAAAAATTGTCATATTCTGCTTATTTCAGACTTGCAGTTGGGATAGTTCTTTGTTCACTGTTACAAACCGTTTTGCTCATCTCCTAAAGGCTACTATCTACAAGGGTAGTTTTGTTATCAAAACATTCTTAAACATGAATAATGGAACTACAATCTTAGCTGGAACATCCTGTATGTGTGAACTTGAAAATTTTCAATTAATAGAGAAGCACAAAAAAAAAACAACACAAATATTAATTTCGTACACATACATACTTTTATTATATAAGACGTATAATGTTGGAATGCACAATTATGTATATGAGTGTGTTAAATAGAGTAAATTAGGAGGAGGATGTTGTAGGAGAATATAGCGCGGTAACTTATATAGTGTACTTTATTACGCCTCGTTGAAATTGCAATAACGCCGACGATCAAACAACACATAAATATTAAAATAATAACAATAATAATAAAAAGAAAAAAAAAACAACAAACGTTAATTAAACTTCATCATCTCTACTCTAATTTCTAAGATTAATTCGTTGTAAATTTTACGTGATAAAAATAGCAAATTTTAATAGAAGATGAATGAAAGAAGACACATTAAAGTATAAACATTAAGCAGTGGCGTCACACGACGTCGGAGCCCATTCCCGGCTTCGGTAATCTCTACCGACTGTATCCGTGCGCACCGGGTGACACCCAATGTTTTCAAACGTATGTCAATTTCACAACAAGCCCTTATCACAATGGTACTTTCTTGTTTGTTAAGCAACTCTTATGAACTTTTTCTAAGAACCAGAGATTCTGCTAGAATTTCCAAAAATTCTGCTCAAAATCGGAAAACTTTCGCACTAATTCTATCGAACCCAAGCTAGAATTTACGAAAATAGCTTCTCAAAAATGGATAATTTTGCAGTAATTTCATTACACTAAAGGAGAATTTCCAAAAACTCCTGTCATAAATTGCAAATTTTTGTGGTAATTTTATCAAAATAAGCTAGACTTTTGAAAGATTCTGCCTAAAAACTGCAAATTTTGTACTAATTCCATTTCAACATAAGCGAAAAATACCACATGATTATAAACGGCAAATTTTGCATGTGAAGAGGTCAAAGAGATCATAAAAATCAAAGACGTTAGGAACGCCACTGCATTAAATTATGAGAGAGAAAAATGAATAGCAATTCTTGTTTGAAATGGAGGAAGAGCCAAAGACATGGCAACCTTATAACTGCCCCTCAGGAATTATTTTATATAATAATAATAATAATAATAATCATAATAATCCCGATTTGTTTAATCTCAATTTTCATGAAAATTAAAACATGAAATATAATTTAATTATAATTTCATTGTTTGAAGGGAAAACATAACAAATTGGTATAAATTTCAATTATATTTACATAGCCAACAATTGCAATTTCTTTTATGTGCGTCTGTTATATAATATTTACACAATTATATAGATTTTGTTTACGACATGAAAAAAATCGATTTTATAGATATAGCACTTTAAAAAAAAACAACAACAAAATAAATTATAATTTTTTTTTTCTTGTAACAATTAAATGGAAATTTTCAGAGAATCATTCAAATATAAATTAATAATAAAATGCAAAAACATAATAATAAAAATAGTAACAAATAACACATAACATATACTTAGCAAATCCTAACAAAATAGAATCGTGCCAATTTTTTGTTTTAATAATAATAATAAATCATATGATTTTCAGGAAAATTAAATTTTTATCAACAAACAAAAAAAAAAGAAATTAAACAAAATGATGATAATAATAATCCTCCTTTTATTACGTTTTAATCCATATAGTTAATTAATTATTTTTAATTTTTGATTAATAGGAAAAGTATGTTTGTTGAATAAATGTAATACCACCTGTATATACTAATCGATGATGTTATGATTAAATCATTTTTCTATAGAAAATTATGTTTGTCATATTAGTTAGTTGCCAAATATTTCATTACTACTGCAATTTACATACATATGTATGTATGTATGTATGTATGTATTATAAAAATAAATCAGCATGCTAAAAATATTAATTATCAAAATTCATAAACACAGCAGAATGCTAAAAATTCGACAATAATCTAAACAAAATAATTAGAAACATGTCTGACTGGCAAAAATGCAAGATCCGGGTTTGCGTCATACCAGTAAAGAATTTAAACCGTCTAACTATAACTTGGGGATCTTCGAAACATCGATTGCTTTATCTGACAAAAATCGCCTGACATCAAAGAATTTCTTTCAGTTTTACTAGATGGTAAATTGAGGCGCAAATCTGGAGTAGTAAGTCGAACCTTAGTTTAGCGAGTCAAGTAGCAATGTGAATTACCGTAATGGACGATGACCTTTTTCCCCAATAAACCTAGAATCTTCTTATGAATTGTTTATCTAAAAAGTTAGTCAAATCTGCCCTTGTTATTGTTAATTAACAGTATCCCTGTAGTACTCCAAAAAATTGAAATCATAACTTTATCAGAGGACAAAACTGATTTTGGACTCTCGAGTACAGTTTTGAATCGATCTAAACACAGTCTCGAGAAGTCAGCATTCGAAGTCGTTTTGGATCAATTGTGGAAAAAGGTGGCACGCATAGCACCTATTTCAAACATAACTCTCCATGTTCGGTGTTCGTACTTACAAGGCAAACATTCGGTATGCGTATACAAGCACGGAAATGTTCGTTCAAATGTCGGTAAAATAACACGAATATTTTCTTTAGACATGCGTGGACGACTGTTTCTATTATGATTTATCAGAGATTATTTAACGAAAAATATGTGTGGACAAGTGGTTTGCAAATATATTCGTACACGTGAATTCGCCCACGAATATTCGATAATGTGTGAACGTGGCTTAACAGTACAAGATACGGATATGAGATTTTAGTGTTCAACTGAATATTGTTATAAAAGGGTTTTGTTGTAATAGCAAAAAACCTCCCACAGAGATTCCATTTTATGTGTAGTATCCGTTGGGGTGCATTGTCCTATATGCCACAATTTCTATTCGTTTTACGAACCTCTTTCAAGTTAATTATTTGAAGATGTCATCTTGTTATACAATAGAATTCCATATAAGGATTGTGATATAGTTAAGGAGAACTAATAGAATTAGAAAAGAAAAAAAGATTGAGAAAATCGAATAATACAATCAAATGCAATTAATGTTGAAACATATCCTTCCTTTGTTCAATCTATATAGATTGGATTCGAATAAATAAATCTTTGATAATTCGTTCCAATTTATCTCTTTTTTATTTATTATTTTAAGAGAAAAATCTTAAAATTTAATCTAGAAGACAGAACCACCCGAAGAAATAAAATATAACATCAATATCCCTTTCTTAAATGAGTCTCCAATCAAACTTTTCCAGAAAATGAAAACTTATATAATAAAAAGTTTTATCGGTCTAGGTTGGCGAATCTTTTTTACACACGTTACTATTAGCAACACCAATAAGAAACACGTTTTTACGCTGTTATTTCCTATTGTCTATCAATCATTATAACAACTTTGCGCATGGGAAACACCACGGAAAATCATTACTTTTAAAGCGAAACTTAAGACAATTCTTTTAGTGTATGTTTTGTGAGATTTTGTTCTTTTATTCATTGTTTTGGCTTTTCACCGTATGTTTTATTGTATTATCATTCTTCGAAACGTGAATATAGAAATTACCGACAATTGAGCCAAGTCGACTGAGGTTTGGGCGAAGGCGGTTTTTCATTCATAGAAGTTGCCTTAACAAGAACCAATATACCATCATGCGCTGCTGCTATCAGGCATGGACTAGGGAGGGTCAAGAACGTCGCGCAAAAGAAGAACCGGGGGGCAAAGAATTACAAATAAGGTGCAGCACCGCTGTCTTCATCTTATGGCAACAAGAGACCGATTATGCAGTACCAAATCAGTGGCTGCCTATCAATGGTTAGCTAACGAAAATCGTCCTGTAACCCTTCGAACGGTTTACCGCAGAGCTTTCGGCGTGCAATCTTGTATTACCATTACCACCAATTTCCATGTCATTGAGTATAAGTATATCACAGTGGGCGGTATAACTACTAATCTTCAATTTGGGAAACACACATGACCGACAAGTAGGAATTTTTTGAGTTCAATTCCAGTCGATTGAATTAAACTTTTCCAAACTGTTATAAATAATAAAGTCGTATTTCCTAATCTCCAATTCAAATTAATCAATTAATTACGTTCTAAGGAAGTCTAATATTTATTTCAGGAAAAAAAACGGAAATAGTATTAGAAAAAACTTATAATTCGTTCACAAACTTCCACTTAAGTCTTGTAGTTTTCAAAGTAATTTGTAACGAAATACATTATTTTTTAACACATTAAAATTTTATTAAACAATTGTCTTATTAACAATTTATTGTTTAATATCATCACACATCTATATTTATATCAAATTCAAATTTCTCTATATCATTCGTTATTTATTAAATAATTCCAGACCCTATCGTTTAAAAGAAGCACAAAAAAAAAAACAGGAAAAAGCTATATACATTTTTTTGTTATTCATTATTATAAACCACTATAGAAAATGGGAAAGGAAAAAAGCGTAATAGAAAATTCAAGAGGAAAAAAGACCATTTTCTCTTATATAAAATCAATAAGAGAGACCCAGTAAGTTCAACGAACTTCTAAGGATAATAAATAATTTATAATAAAAGTCGAGGGGCGTAGAGTTCTAAGGCTATCGATTAAAACTATACTCAACATTATTATTGTTAATAATAATAAATAAATAAATAAATACTTACAACATGTTTCTTACAAATTTGCATCACAGTCTTCCATGTTACCTCATATAATAATTTTGTTTGTGTGATGAAAGTCTTTTCTTTTGAGGCAACTAAACTAGCCATACAGTGGTAACATTGTTCCTCTGCAATTAAAATAATTATAATAATTAAATTATAAAATAATAATGATACAAATAAGCGATAATGATCAAAAATTTTTTTTGAAAGTGTTAATAACAACAATAATAGAAAATTATGAATAATTTAAAGTCATTTGCTAAAGAATTTCCATATGTTCATCTAAATTTATTGAATTGCAACTGTTTATAAACAAACAACAAAAACATAAAGAATAATTGATTAAAATTGTAAAATTTGAATAAATTGCAAATAAACAATTTAATTTTTGCTCCCCCTTCCTACCGCCTCCCCCGTCCCAAAAATAATTCGAAACGTATTGATAAGAATTGTTTAAATCACAACTGATATGATGATAATAACAATAATAATAATAATAATTAAAAAAATAGAGTCACATGTTTAATTATTTGATGATATTTGATAGAATCTTAACATAAATCTCATACAATTTTCTTGTATTTAAACAAAATCCATTTTTATAGGATCGTGGTTATTATTGTTATTATTTTTAAATAAATAAAACCATTAATCATCATATCTTGTCTTTTGTTGACAAATATTTTGTAATATTTATTAAACATTATTTTCCAGCTTTTTCCGCTTTTTTCCAATTTTATTAAATCTAGTAATTTCCTTTGATTACATATTATCACAAAATAATAATAATAATAATAGTTGAAAACAATAAAATTATTGCTTTTATGTAGATATGAATTTTTTCTCTTTGCAATATTTAACAATAAACAAAATGTCAATGATACCAGACTAATTAACATAATCATTACAATAAACAATTATTTGAAAAAATACCTATTTCACATTTATAAGAAAGGTGATTATGGCAAAAATATTAACAAAATTTGACTTTTTTTTTTTGTTGTAATTTTAAAGTCTAAAAACGCTCTAAATGGTCACGAGTTTTTGTTTATTAAAAATTTGTATTTGGAGAAAAAAATTTTTTTTGATTCTACTCAATTTTTATTTTTTCAATTTTTAATTTACTCTCCATTCTCAAAATAGCAACAATCGTAAAAATAATCGTAAAATAAAGCAAATATACTTTGCTGAAAGAATGTTGGTGTTTTGTGTATTCAATACGAATCCGTGTTTGTTCAATTTTTAAAATTCCAAATTACACTCAACTGTTTTAATGAAAATCGAACATAATTTTTCACCGATCGTTAATATTATCGATATTAATTGATTTATCTTCAGTAGATCTTGTTAGTTTTCACAATTCGATGAAAAATTCTAAAATAAATATTACGATTTACTTACAGGACCGTGTTAATAAGTTTGAGGACCCTGGACAAAAAAAAATATAGTCTGTTAAATGACTTAAGAGATCCAGTAAAATAATAAAAATTAGTTCACAATAGATACAGCAGCAAACGACTTGATGGAAATAGTGATAAATTACCATTATAGATGAATATTTAAAATTTGTCATGACCACAAACTGCCCAGATGTTTCATCAAAACTATACCTGCTTTGAGGTTTTAAAGAAACATCTGTACAGTTTCTCGTCATGAGAAATTTCAAATATTTATTTATGGTGGCAATATTTCACCATTTCGATCAAGTCCTTGCTAATGTGAACTAATTTTTATTTTTCTGGATTTCTTAAGTCACTTAACAAACTATATATTGAATATTATTATCGATTTGCTTAGTTAACTTTATAAAAACGTTTTTATACAATTAGTTTACTATAAGATCAATGGCGTCCTTAAACTTGGCCCTCCCTTTAAATCTATAAAGACAGAAAGTGCTCGAATAGAAACTGTGAGTGCACTCTCGATTTGTATTCATTTTAAAAGACATTTGTGGTATTTCTAATAGGCTCATCAACATGCTCGTAAACTATACAGTTTTGGAGAGATTCCAAAAAAAAAACAACAACTGCCCTACAAGTTCAACATGCTACTCAATTTGTGATATAATAAAATTAACTTATAATAAACAATTTTGGCAATATTATTCATGCTTATAAAACAAAATGCTTGTTTTAATAAAGCATGTAAAAGTATCTTTCTTAATGCTGACAACAACAGTCGTTCAATTTGATCTATGTAAAGCTAGGCATTCACAGGCCAATCTGTAGGACGGACTACACGATCGTTCCGATTTTTCGTTGTCGGCCTACCGTTGGAGTATGAAGGAGGTATCAGACGATATGTAAAATGGTGTAGGTCAACTGTCAACCTGCTTTGTCTTTAGGTTGGTGACGTCAGCGACTGCTCATACAAGCGACCTGTAATATGACTGACATCTTGATTTTGAATTTAGCATCCCTATAGAGTGCGTTGATAGCGCAATCATCAGTGACGTCATCCACTACCTAATCGATTTCCATAAGATCAATCAATCCTATAGAGAGCGAAGCGGGTTGACAATTCTTGTACCAAATCAGCTTACAACGATCACCACCATCCTATTGGTTCTTGAGTGGAAAAAACGTTTGCTACACAAACAGTTGAAACTCACCTGTTGAATCAAAAGGTTCTACAACAGGATGGCGGCGAATATAAAGTCCGAAAGATTGGATTGTGAATGTGTAGCTTTAACACTGCGAGAAAGTACAACGAGGACTGGTTGGAATAGTTATAGTTAGGTCCTGTGAATTATCGCACACATCCTACTGTAATACTAGAACTTAATCCTACAGATTGGACTGTGAATAGTCAAGATATATTGATTAATGCCTTGCTGAGCATATTTTTATAGTTTTTTAGAGTGGATACATAGGAGTTTTAAATAAGTAAGACAAAGACCGCTATGGCTCTTTTATTTTAATTTAATAAAAAAATATATGGAGGTGCATCGCAGTTTTGTAAGAAAAACCATAAAAGGATTTGTACAAATTATTTCAGCGAAAGCTGAATAAAAATAATCTGTTGACACAAGATTTAATTAAAACAAAACGTCAATTCACGGTTTACAATTCACAGAGATAAGCAATGTTTTAAATAGTATACCGTATGTCTTATGAACTACGAAACATAGAAAATGTGTTTTTCTGATTTATTAAAAGTTTCGCTATTTAGAAGACATTCTGTAGAACGTTTATAATTTGGATTACAGTGTTTCCCAACCGGTGTGCCGTGAAGAGATTCTAGGTGTGACGCAAATTGGGTATTTGTTTTGCAGTAATACGTGGCACCCGATGTTTATGGGCGATCAAAATGGAAAAAAATGCCGATTAGAAACAATTAAATACTCCATTACAGTGCCGCGGAAATGTTATTGAATTTCAACTGTGCCGTTAAGTGAAAAAGTTTGGGAAACACTAATTTAGAAAATATTAATAATATTAATAATTACCTGTAAGATAGTGCAGTAATAATGCACATATTGGATAAATAGCAGGACTATAAACAATATCAGGACATGAATATCCTAATATTGAAACAACTCTATCAGCAACACTTCTACCTTTATGTGTTAAATGATATAATTGACAATGTGATGGTTCAACAAATGCTGGTAAACTAATTGGTTTATCAGGTAAATCAGTACTACCAAATACTTGATTAACCATATCCCAATAAAATGCATCATTCATACCATTTCCTTTATTTTGATGTTGTATACATAATAATACCCATAATTGTTTTCTAATTGGATGATCAACTGGCCATGGATTTGTTCTTAATATTTGTTTTATATCTTGTTTACGATTTTGTTGTAATAATATATTGATTTCATCAAATAATTTTAATTGTTTTGTAGTTGGACTAGGTGGAATAATAATTATACCACTAGAATCAACTAAAGGACTATAGCCATTGTTGGCACTTTCAGCCAATGCAATATCTTCTAATGCTGATGGCATCACTATCTGCATACGTCACAAAAAGGTGGCAGCGGCGGCGATTATTACGTCGTCGTTACACTCTAACAAATTTTTCGTTTTGTTTTTTTCTCTATCAAATCTTCCGCTGTCTTTCTTTTTGTTTTATTATTTTTTTTTTGAATTCGTATTTAATAGACGATACCAGTAGTGTGCCCCCCGATTAGGGCGTAACGTTTACGTAAGATCCTGCACCATTTCTCTGTAACAAAACAAAACAATTACACAATTTAAAGCTATTTCTACAAGTGAAAGTATGTAACAATCAATGTTTGTAATGTGTCTCATAGACGACCTACAAAGTTTGACTAACTTTAATATATTTATTCAGAAGATTGGAGCCTATAAGTCGCGTATTTTGATAACAAATTGTGGATAAGCATGTGTATGTATGTGTGTGTATATAGTGGAAGATGTCTTGGATGTATGCCAAAACACATTCATGTCTTTCAATCTAACTAAATATTGATCTAAATATTATGAATATTATTAAATTAACAATGTAATTATTTTTAAAAAACTATAGACTTCTACGTGGATGGCCACCTTTAATAACACATATAGGTAAACTTAATTTTTTTTTAACTATTTACAGCGATTAATGGAATATTTTTATATTAAACTTTGTAGATTAAAGATAGGATGTTTAAATATGTGGAAATTTTAAAATGCAGCTTTATAAAAATAATAATATTAAAAAAAAAATTCGGTTTTTTAAATTTTCCGCTGTAATAAAATTGATGAAAAATCAATAATTCTGCCATTTTTAATTATCTAAAAATTCAATAAATTATAATTTTAATGGATATGAAAAGACATAAAAATTTTTAAGTAGACTGACTATTAATTGTGAAAAGTGCCAGACGGTTTCAATTATTATTATTGTTGTTATTATTATTAGAACCAACAGATTTTGATGTAAAAACTTCTACTATTCTGCTTCTTTGAAATTTAAGTTTACTTTAGTACAAGTAAGTTTTAAAACGCTTTTTCGAAAAGTATTCTACGTTCTTTTAAGTAACGTACGAATTCCAGCAGAATAAAGAAAGTCTCGCATTTCTGCAAATATTTCAAAGTGTTTTGCATCGATCGAAACACATGATAATCGGAAGGATGAATGCCAGGTGTACCTATATGAGGCGGATGCTATCGAACTTCCTCCCAGAGTGTCAATAACACAGTTCGTAGTTGGAGTGATTAATGCGTCTTCTTTATTTCGAATTGTCAAAATGGAAAGATTTTCTGTGTTATTTACACCCTTAATAACACAATCATCTTTATCTTTATAACTACAAGTTGTTTAACAAACAGCAATGCCTATGCAAATCACTATCTTCAATCTTCATAGTAGCAGCAGTAAGTTAACGATTGTGGACATCGAAATCGCCGTCTTTAAATCATAAATTCACAAATACAACATTAGCACCAATAACAGAACATATGCTTTTGCAGCCGTTTTTCCTTGATGGAACTCGTATCTACAAATAAACCTTATTTCAAGCTTCATTTTTTAATTATTGATGATACACAAAAATGACTCCTGATGAAGTTGAAGATAATTCTATTACCTACAAGAAATCTCTTTAGAAAATTTTTGTCAGACGTATGGTTACCAAGTTATAGTAAAAAAAAAAAAAAACGCTGAATCAACCCTTATTTTCAACAAGGTGGCTAACGCACAACACCCTTGACTCCGGAAACTCAATTTTATACTCACCACTAACCCTTCACCATCCTTACCCAACAAGAACAAAAAAAAAGCTGCCTATCCAAAAATACACGTTTGATGATCACTTTTTTTAACGCTAGATTTACTAGACTATAATAATTTTGTATGTTGTGAGTAATTCTTTGGAAAATTACTATTATTATCACCCTAATACAATTTAAACATTCATTTAACTGATTATAATTATAATTAATTAATTCGTTTATTAAACATTGCTCTTTACCTTCCATTATAGTGTTTCCGCTATATACTTCATCTATTTTGATTATATAGAATTGACTATAGCGCAAAAATATACAGGTTGCGTCAGCCAAGTGAGTACATAGGAAAAAGCATGGTCACCGCCCATAATCATATATTTTTCATAAGTTAGAACGAGTTAAAGAAAAACTGGACAACCACCATTCAGTTTGCCAATCTCTCTTTTACAGAATATATTTCGATCTTTGTCTGATAGATTTGGCCGATTCATGTGCCACTGAAGTTTCACAATATTCCTTATGCTCCTAACAAAGACAGCAAATATTTATCAACTGCTAGGTTGAATTTTTATCTAGAAAATGGGGATGGTGTTTTGGAATTCAGCTACTGATGGGAGGGGGATCTACAGCCCCTATTCTTACACCTCTGGTTGCCCAGTTTTGTTTTTATCTCCTTCTATAACTTGTGTAGAAGATATGATTATGGGCGGTGATCATGCTTTTTTCCTATGTACTCACTTGGCTGACGCAACCTGTATATCTAAGTAAAACAGGAAAAGAAATCAACAACCTGAAACTTTTACACAGTGTATTCAGTTAATTGTCATCTTCTTTCTCTTTTTTGAGACTTTAGGTAGTTCATTCTTGGATTACTCTCTTTATGTTAATAAGTTTGTTCCATTTTTTCCATTGTCATTACGTCCTCATTTATATTCCTCTCTTTTTAATTTAGACACATCCTGTTATGTTCCTGATTGTAAGTGTTAGGGCCCCTTTCACACTATCACAGAACGGCATTCTTTTAGAGGAGTTTCATATTAGTCATCGCTGAGCCTTGCCACTGCTGTAAACGACGGCACCGGTACGCTCTTGACACAGAAAAAAAACAACATGCATAAAGTGTATAGTGTGAAACAACGATCAATTCGTTGCTTATTCGCTTGTTGCTTAACTTAACTTCATACACGAAGTATGCCCAAAAACAACCCGCAATATTCTGCTTATTGGCACTGTCGTTGGAGGCGTCACTTCAAATTGTTTCACTTTCAATCTATAAAAAAACCGCCTAATTATAACAAACCTACGCCTTCAAATAATCGATGAATCATGCGGCTAAAACCAATAAAGCGGGATTACAACGTTTTTATATTAAATAGGGTGGAATAAACGGTTACTGAAAGTTGCATAGTAATAACGACTAAAATTACCAAGTCGCGACCTAAGATCCGATAGATCTATAGGGAAACTGTGAACGTGATAGACAGAATGTTAACATACACAGTGTAAGAAGACAGCGACTAAAATCGCTACGCAAAATTTGCGTCATAAAAATTTATGTAATAGAACCCTAACCGAAAATCACAACACAGGTAGATTGTGTTGTCCCAAAGATTGTTCTATGGTTGTTGATAGATTCGTAAAAACAAAGGCGTCTTCAAACAAGCTAATATGTTTTTGATTGATCAAATGAGGTCAATAAATTCTCAACGAACGTGACAGTGAATTGGGAAATTGTGGCCGCAATCAAAAAAAAATCTCGCCAAAATCGCTCAAATATAAGTTATGTTGACTGTTTTCAGATGGAACAGTGTTGCTCATCATGAGTATAGTTAAAGTCGTCTTAGAAGATCTTTTTGGCGCAGATTGCGAAGTAGATTCGATAAATCTCGCTTACTATCGGAAGAACTCTACAGTGGCGGCACAAAGCGCATTTACTTGTCGCAATGTTCTATATCTATATAAAATATTGTTACGAATATCACACAATAAATTTATAAATAATTGAATTTTATTCCACTGTAAATCTAGATAATCTAATTAGATGAATTATTCATACTTAGTTTTTGTAACATATGTAATATAGAACCTTTATTAATACAGAACGCCACTGCAATCTCAAAATTGTTGTCTGCATTGACTTGCACGTGCTTTTTTCTACCCCCACTTAGCAAGAGTCCACTGCGCATCTATCCAGAAAGATCTTCTAACATGACTTTAGCTATAAGTTCCTAGACTGTAAGGAAGACGAGACCTGAAGCATGAGTAAACATAATTTGGATGCTGCCTCTCGACAATACTCGATTACATTTGTTGTTTTTGGCAAAATATACTACAGGTGATATACCGCAATCTTATACCTACTCGTTTGATTTGGCAGCTGTGCATTTCTTTTTGTTTCCGAATATCAAAATAATACTCAAATAACGTAGTTCCCAAACAATAGAAAAGATTAAAGAGAAGTATTTGTTAAGAGACTTAAAGGGTATTCCGAAAAACGCTCATCCAACAGTGGAAGAACCGTTAGCAAAGGTGTATTCACAATGCAAGAGACTATTTTCAAGCGGATAAGTTTCTCGCCTTGTTGAAGCACAGACTTACGACCGAGATAGGGATATAAGGAGTAAAATAACAAATTTTACAAAAATATGTGGAATAATTAGAAAGACATTAAAAAACAAATGTAGAAAAGACAAAATTCCAAAGATGGCAAGGAAATCTAATTCTTCGAACGTACCAATAAAAGATGGATCGTCGCATTGGAACAAATCAAGGGCGTAATCCTTTACGGCTAACTCACACTTGCGACCAAAGCATTGTCAGATCACAGTAAAGTCAATATCGCTTACAAAGAAATCAAAATAGGTGCATTCAGATTTGATCACAATTAAGCTGGGAGTTATCTTGACCGTCTCCGATACTGTCACAAAATACTATAATTCTTGTATTGCAGTTACAGATTCTCGGAGCCTAGTATTATTCTTTGTTCGAGGTAGACTAGTAGTAAACGTAGAAACTCTCCATAAAACATCGAATTTCGGAGTGAAAACATGACTGTTTCTTATGACCATCAAATATAAATGGAACGGCCAATTCTAGACTATGTCTTAACTGCAAATAAGACCCTGTTCAGACATGGCGGAAACCGCGCGATTCAACTATACGGATCCTCTTTGTTAACATTTGGTCCGCGAGACCGAAGATCCACGCGGTAGTCGCACATCAATCGCAGGCAAATAGATCCGTGCGGTTGGATTGTTACAGCATGCATAGATTTAGAGTTAGATTTAGATTATAGGGGTCATTTGGCCATGTAGCCTTCCTGAACTGCGACCACAACTGCTCTCTTGTTCTTAACACTCCATCTATTGATATCCCAGGAAAGATATCTTTTTAGCGAAGCTAACTATGCCTCTGGGAGACTTCTTTGCCACTTCAGCAGGTGATACAGTCACGCTGTCCAGGCTGACGACGAGTCTTATGTGGGCCAAGGCGTCACATTTGCGAAGTATGTGTTCGGAGGTTTCATTGTCCGATTCACATGATCTACATCTCTCACTGTCTACTTTGCCCAATATTTTGAGATGGTATCTCACTGGGCAGTGCCCAGTTAAAAGTCCCGTTACCAGTCTTAGTTCGTTCCTACTTAGGTTGAGAAGCTTTCTAGCATTCTGAGGCAAATAGTCAATAAACTTTTTTGCCTGTCGCATTCCTGGACATTGTCTCCAGTGGAGCATTTTTCTGCTCCATTCCCACGCACAGATTTCCTGCCTTCTGTGGGGCTCCGGACCTATGAGCGGAGCCATAGCACCTGCTCTACAGCATGCATATATAGAACGTTCAGCTGCAAGGCATCCATCTTGGCACTGACAATGAGACTTGAAATGTTATCGGCATCTTGCGCATGTCTGGGCAGGGTCTAATACGTCTGTGTCAAATAGCAGACCATGATCATTTTCAACCAAAAGTCAAGTCGACTAATTGACAATAGATAGAGTATAATTTGATTCAATTTTTTTTTCCATGTTCTCAAATTTAATTTATAATTTACTTGATCGAGGATAAATTAAATTCGATCAAATTTTCCAAATTAATGGATAATTGATTAGATGCATTTTTTTCTAATTGTAAGAATCCTACCTCTATCTACCTTATAAATATTAATGAATAACAATCAATTAAATTATAGGAGACAAGTGAATTCTACAAAAAAAAATCAAAAAATAATAATAATAATAAATACTCATCCTATAATTAAATAATAATAAAACTAAAAGAAAAACGTATAAGTAACAATTATAATAAAATTGTAGTGGTTTTATTATTAGACCAAACATTATTGAGTTTAAATAGAGATGCTTTAACTTGTGTTAGTTCATGTTTTGCTAGATGAATAATAAAAATAGAACTATAATAATATTGGGGCCATGTGATGAGGATCCTTTTAAAAAAAGACAATCTCCTCTTCTTCCTCTTCCACTTTTATTTTTTATTAATAAATAATAAAAAAAAAAATGACAAATATTAACAATCATCTAATAATAATAATAATAATAATACAAAATTAATCTCAATTTCTAGACATGTTATCATTAGATTTATACTAAATAGTTTGAATTCTTTTATAATAATGTGTTATCATTTCACACCCACAACAACAACAACCACAAGGACATAATAATTATAATTCATTTTCAATTTATTTATTTTTTTTCATAAACAAAACAACCATATCATGTCACTGATGTATTCACTTCATCCACCAACACAATATCAAATTTATCTGTTGATAACAACTTTGCCACAAACAACAACAAAACGTGTATTTAGTAGTAGCCCGATTTTGGAGCCCCCCAAGTTATAGAGACTGATTGCAAAATTTTGCAATTTTACGAGCATTTCTGGATGTCGGTAGCGTCGTAAGCGTAATGGTTTAATAATAATAATAATAATAATAATAATAGTTTGGAATTTTAAATATCAACCCTCTATAATAATTTTATTATATTTATATTATTTATATAAATCTGACCTCTACACTGTAATATAAATTGTAATAAAACGACACTGCAAAATTGATTTTAATCAGATAATCGGCGCTTATTTCGAGGATGTATATGTGTGTATGTGTGTTTGTGTTAGTTTAATATAAAGTTTAAACATTATATTTAGTAGAAACAATTATTATAATCTGCTATAAATAATGGGAAATTTGTTTAAATTAAATTAAATTCAATTAGAATTTGTTTATTGATTATTTAATTTTTTTTTTTTTAATTGTTCATATCTTATTATAATATTTCTATATAATTCCATTATTATCAACAATAAACCGATAAGATTTGTTTTCAATTTCAACAATTTAAATCAACAAATTTGATAAAAGATGGCTGTTGAAGAAAAAAAAAATAAAATAATTGAGGTTATGTTTCCGTCAATACCTACTAGATTTTTTCGAAAATAAATTTTTTTTTTTTTTACAAAAAGTAGGCTATGTTTATGATCTTTTTCTGTCTGTTTCTTTGAATGTTGTGAATATTTTTGTAAAGAGTTTTTGGTTATTTTCGCAACTTTTAATTTAAATTTGGCAAAATATCAACAACTGTTTTGCTGTTATTTAAACAAAATAAATTATTTTTTTTTCAAAAATTATACTTACTTGTGGTTTATTAAGATTCAAATAAATTCCTCTAACATGGACCTAGATAATCGTACATTTGTTGTACGGTATTATCACTGATTTATAAGGGTGAATTTTGTTTGAATTCCACCACCCGATCACTAGTGATTCACAAAACACTATTACACCACTTTATCACAATTTTTAGTGAATTGGGTTTTACTTGGATGATTCACCACAACGATTACACTTTATTACACGATCGAAATCGAACTGACTACGGCTACGGCGGCGGCGGTGGTGGTGGTGGCGACGACG
>JAZBGY010001007.1:0-32059 GCA_037414755.1 Lydus trimaculatus | reverse complement strand
CTCTATCTATATACCAAAAATTATCAAAATCGGGAGTTTCCACCTCGTAAGGTTTACTCGTAAGTCAATTAAGGACAACTATGCAACATTTCAACAATGAATCTAAACGACCCACACTTTTTTTATTGTTGTTTCGTAATTTGTATAATTTGAGCGTCAAATATTTAACCTCGACTAAAATACCACCCATATCTTATTCTATTATTAAATCTTGACAAGAGTTAATTACACCACAACTTACTTAAGTACTTTTCAAATAATCGATGTTGTAATTAACATTATAATTTCTTGGACTTAATAGAATTTCAATTTGTATTAACAGAATTTATAAGGTAGATTGATTTTAATCCATTTTATACATTTGTTAATTGATAAAATAATAATATTTAGAATTTATTGATTATTTGTATGCGATTAATTTGGATTTACACACATATGAAAACTGTAGAATATATAAATTGGATATTTATGTGTAGTACATTTTGGTTATTGTTTATTTAAAACAACACATATACTCTACCTGGGATTATTTAATTAGTTAGTTTATGTTGTTTACGTCTCCATTCAACAATAATTAATTTCTGTCTAGTTTTGCAATTGTTTAATTCAAACTTTCCAACAATAACATAAAATATTGTATTCAGTATTTTACTAATGAATCTCCCGATAAAATTTCCGATTACCGCCTACATATCATAAAAACCGTGGTGCAATCGGTAACCCAGCTGCCCGTCAAGTCAAAAGGCCGGGGCTCGAGTCCGGGTGGTAGAGCAAAATTTTTTCCCACTAAGAACATCATAATTTCAAATTGAACAATCAGAATTAACTACCTAAATTACAGTAAAATATTTCAAAATCATATAAAATAAAACTTGAGTTCTTTTAAAGAGCTTTAGGTTTTTTCTTATTTGCGATATACCGCTATATATAAAATTTCTTGTGATTTCTTCCACTTAACATAATATAGTTATGGAACCAAGTTTCAAAAGTAAGTAATAACATTTACCCTGTAATAGCGGCGAACCATGTGTTCCAGCTATATATGTAACATACGATAGTTTGTTCCGACTTTCGACATAACCATAAACTTGCTTTCTAGTTGTTAAAGTCTGCACCACCCTTACTGCCACCACTATCGTCGACGTCTTGTTGTCGAGGTACTGCTGCTGCTGCTGCTTCAATAATACATGTGGGGAATTGCAGATACTCCAACGTTGAATTCTCATAGGAATTCCTATCGATGTATATATCAGTTAGATGGTTTTCATCAACACAACAGGCTACCTATATCGATCTGGCCATAGAAAGTAAATTATATTTAATGAGAGAAATTCACAAATAAGAAGCATTTACCATGAGATTGCGGATATTTCTATGAATCGTTCAATTCTATTATCGAAAATTCGAAGAATTTTGTACCCAAGAGCTCTTACAAGAAAAAAATCAAAGATTTGCATTAGTCACTGGTGTTGGCATAGTTCAAGGGTAATACAATTCGAAATGGTTTACATTGTCTTCACTCTTATCTATTGTAGAAATTCCCATATTGCTTGTTTTTTTTTTAAATATCTAACAATCCCTCTATATTTTCCAGCTATCTCGAATATAAATATCTCCGAAAAAAAGTCAGAGCGCAGATTTCTTTGTTGCTTGAAGGCACTAGGTTTAGTCTTGAACTAGAGAGCAATAAATAAAATTTTATATCAAATAGCAAAAAAAAAAAAGAACTACGACTGTTTCGGTGTTATTATATTTGGCATTGTTGGCAATAGGGAAAAGTGAAAAAATATCTGTGGCGACAAACAGAGTGTAATAAAAATCAAACGACAATACGTTAATGGATCGTGATTAGGATTTTAGGCATATTTGAAAGGTCTTAAGGAATTTAGTTAATCGAAAATAATAATAATAATATTTTATATACATTTATTGAAAGGATATTACAACAATGGAAAGTAGAATATTAATGTGTTACGGTTAAGGTCATTGCTGAAATTTACGTGTATGCAATTTCCTAATACTTTAGTTTATTGCCTAATAATGAATTCGACATAGTTTTTGTTTTATCATCATATCTTATTGTTGATTACAAAATGTTTTTATTTTGTTTATTATTAATTATAATCAAGATCAACGAAATTCTAAGGTCAAGAACTTGAACCATTACAATTTCAATCGATATACATAGTTATAACACGATCTATAACGGTTTTAATAATAATGTAATAAATTGTAAATTTACGAAGTGATATCTAATCTAAGTCAAAAGCGAATAGAGCACATAATTCAAATGATATATTAATTCATCCTTCACTAGAGTATGCAATATCTATACATATATATATGTATATATAAGGGGAAAGTTTCCATAAACCTGCCAACGTTCATTATAACACAGAAGCACTTCTCGTTTTGTACTTCTGACTTTATAATTTGAAACTTCTATTGAACAGACAGAAGTTGAATACGGTATGTTGACAGTGAGCAGTCATCCTAAAAATTGGTCGAACACCAGCCAGATGAGATCAGAACAACAGTTATTCTAATGTTGGAAAGTTTCAAAGAAAATGCCGCATTTCTATGGTTTCCTTTTGTAATTCTATCGAGTTTTCAACGGAAAACTAACAATTTCTCACTATAAAAGTTTAATGGACTTGCATAGTTGGATCGTCTATACCACAAACAGTTGTCAAAAGCCAAACTAAAGATTTCTTCAAAGAAAGAAAAGAAAAAATACGCTGAATCTTTTTTTCAACTTTTTGCTCTTGTTGAAGAAGTAAATTGTAAAATGTCAAAAATAAGTAAAGATTGACCAATACAAAAAATAGTTAAACGTATGTAATGCTAACATGTACAATTTGTAATTTGCTTGGGGTGTTAAAAGGCAAAATATCTATCCAGTAGATTGATTAATGACTATTGAATGCACGGTAGAAAGCTCACGAACTCTAGCAATGAACTTAATGGATCTGCCATAGATAATTCTCTGCTACAATTCATTTTAATCGTAACCTAAGGTAGTTTTGTTTTTTGCTAAATAATTTCTACTATAAGAGAGTTTATGCTAAATAATTCTACAATTGCCGATGGCCATAGAGGTTTCTACATTTAATAGTATTTTCTATAATATATCACAGTGTAATCGTTTTCTAAGTGTTTTTATCTACAGTTATTGCTTGAGGGTGTAGGCATCCTTCTTGACCACTAAACACAACTCTAATCGAAAGATCAACAACGAAGATAATCGTGCCTAAATAAAGGAGATTTGCAACACTATCAGTTGTGATTGAATTTTTTGAAGATTGTTTACTATATCGGCCTAATTCTATTACTATAATGATGCTTTTCCTCACTCATATTTGACAAGTTCCCCATTTTATGGCATACTCATATGCAAATGCAATGCTATCGCATAAAGCTAAGCCAAGCGGAAAGTGTAAAATTGTTCCGCTCGGTTGGATTTTGTTGAATATCAATCAAGTAATACAATAAGTAATCTCTCGTCATATTTCAAATTGTTGAACGCACAATTGATATTACACAAAAAAATTCTAATATTCTCTATTTTAAGTAACTAAACAAATATAGAGGCTGAGTAAATAAATACAGAAGACTTGTATATGCACACATGTAAATCACCCGTCAAGATATAAAAGATTATGTTTGAATATATTGCAAATAGAAACTTCAACGGATAAGTTTATAAAAGAAGTTTTCGTGTATAATATATGTTTGAATAGAGTTAGTTTTATATGAAAAATGTCATTCTGTAAATTTTACAACATACGTTGATTACGTTTTATGTTTAAATAACATTTCATACCAAATAGAATCCAATATCAAAGTCAAATGGTTTCAACATTAACACAGGTCAAATGTGCAATTCTAGGAAACAAATGGCAAACACCTTTAGATCAAGTTGATCAAAGTGATTCAATTTAATCAATCGCAATGGTCATATATTGGACTTGAATACGTTTCATTGCAATAATACGACAGAACGTGATTTGAAATAATTGTAACAAGATTCAACTATAATTCAATTTGTACGCACTTCCATTAACAAATTTAAATTTTGTTAACATTTCCTGGTTAGAATTAGTTCCAAGTGCAACATGTAGGTAAAACTGCAACTCATGCATAGCAAAAGGCCAAAGTAATTCAATTATGAAAACGTGCCGTCGACGGACAGGCAAAACATGAGAAAGAACGAAAAATTATAAAGTTGTGTCCATGTTTTCCATTTTAACTTAACAATAGATTCCTACATTTGATAATTATGTTGTTTTTGTTTGCTTTTTTTATTATTATTAAGCGCTCTGAAAATTATGATGTCGTGTTTTCGTTTGAACTATACGTATATTTCGGTTTTGTTGTTCTCTTTTACTGATATTCATAAATTATATTGTGATAGTGTGTTTAATTTTTATTATAAATGACGATACAATCATTCCTGGCACGTCTTGAAAAACTCCCAACACGCAACGAAATTTTAATTATTGTATATATTGCTTTAGTGACTGTTTTTTTTTTTTTTTATTAAGTTGAATGTTTCATGACTATGTTATCAAGCGTATTTTATATAAATCAGATCCACAGCCGGATCTACTTGTGAACTGTGCTCGAAAATTTCGGGCAAGACGAAACATGAAATCTTTAGATTGGTCTAACGTAAAGGTTTTTAGCCTTTAAGTAAATATTGAACGTTGACCCAACTCTTTCACGTAGCCTCTTTTTATATCTACAGAGGTCCTCAAATGATGCCCAAATATAAAATCTATTTGTGTATCTCAGCAAGCCTCCAGTATGTTCGTACTCATACTTGTCTGATTACCAAAACCTCTACAGCACATTCCAATTAATCTCGTAATATTGAAGTCGCTCCAGGGACAGAATTGGAATATCTAGATTACCTGTATGTTACTCTTATTCTCAGGATACCTGATACGTGGTAGTTTCATACACCACGATTTCCACTATAGATTTGAATAAGTTCGATTTTTTGTTGGTGAATACAATTAATTGCCACAATTGTAACTTTCAGTGATTATTCAAGTTGGTTGAACTGGCAATTGGGTTGGGTTTTGTAATTACAAATGGGAAACACTTATGAGGAATCATTTTAAAGACGGGTTTCATTACATCTAAATTTAATTTGCAATAAAACCAAGTAGAGTAGATTTGAATTTCTCAACCATAAAGTGGTAATAATACCATTTTATATTACGGTTTGTATGTATTTGGCCTAGTTGCTAATCATTCCAATAACCAAAAGCATTTTCAGGGTAGCTACATTTTAATGAAAATATATCTGTATGCTATAATTACCAATTTATTATGAATCTATAGAATTATAAGTTTATTTACGTGATATTACTATCAGATCAGGAACTGAAATCAAATTATCTTGAATGCAATCGAAATCATACATATATGACACAATTAGATAGAACTATTGGGAATATAATCGTGCATACAGTTCTTAAGTAAAGAGTCTACCGGAAATTGTTCGGGAAATATCTAATATGTTGATGATAAGACTCAACAAGTTTATCTGAAATTATATTAGAGATGTTCTATCAAGTCAGCTAAATTCAAAGTAGTACAACTTTATAGATTGTAATATCCTGTACTTTGAAGATCTGCCTCAGTGACATTAAAGCTGGAATTATTTACTTCCTCAAACATCTGGGGCTGTTATACATAAACGTTTCAAGTCAAGTCAAAAAAGGTCTTTTTTTAAATGTTTGAGTACAAGTGATTATTTACAGACTTCCCTGCATTCTACTGTTAAATGCTTAAGCCTCTCCAGTCTAAAGTAAGTTTACATAATGGAACTTAGGAATTGTAGTCTAGGGCTGAAATCCAAAGGGCTTACAATAAGAAGATTGGTATGAAAGTTACAAATATGAATCACGAACAGGAAGACATTATTATTATTATGATCATACAATTATGCTTGAATCTAAGAATTGAAGGCTCAGGGTTATTGCAAACAAATTTGTGTTGGTTGATCTCCCATGTTACTGTAAAGGTTGATTATGTTTGAAGTCGTAGTGAGTAGTGGCGACTATAGAAGCCGTTTCACCGAATTTTCAAAGATCCTCCTTCGAATCAGAGTAGGACAAAAGTTCAAACGGTGTAACTTGGAAGAAACTGACTTTCCTAGCGATGTCGCCTGATGAGTCTCTTTAAATGTGTGTAGGTTGAGTTTGAAGGATGTTGGAAGCGGAATTGATAAATCTCGCAGACGGTGCTACACGCATAGGTCTCATGAAGTTGGCTGGCGGTAAGGGTGCTGTATGGAGGAATTCTGTATTTGATGGCAGGCCCGATGAGGTTCTTAAATGTATGTTCTACTGTATGACGATGGCAGTCTCCCAAGTTGTAAATCATTTTCGATAACTGAATCGGTCTTCTCCGGAAGTTCAACGACATGCTGCAGGTATCTAGTTCAGAGGCGGGTCTATTTCATTATTTTATTATTTGTCTTCTTCTTATTGAAGACAACGGCCGAGCAGAAAAAATGTAAGAAACGGTGTTGGCAGATCAAGTACCAGAGTTTGTAAGTAAAAGGAATTGCTCAACATGAGGCTTACAACGTGAAAGATCATTTTGGAAGAACTTCTACACTGTCTATCCAAAGAGTTTCAAAAGCAAGAGGCATACGTGTGTTTTCAATACATCCATTCAAAGTGTTCTTAGAAATAAAGAATTAAGGAAGCCTCTAATGGTACTGCGTCTTTGGAAGTACTTACTAAAGGAAGCCAAAAAATAAAAGTTTCTAATTTGTCTTTTATCTACTACGAAAATCACTATTACGATGGAAGATAGAGAAAAAGAGGATATGCCAGCCAAATCTGTTAAAACAAAAACGTACTGATATATCTATCACTATTGTTGTATCCATCTACGTCTGTCATTGCTACATAGTTTTTGGATATTGTCCTCCATTATTCTATTCAATCATTAACAATAATCACAAAGTCTCTTGTGTGTTTTAATTAAATTGATGACATCGTTTCAATGCTTCATCATTAATTATTTGTTAGAACTGTATGATAGAATTGATGACATTTTCCATTTGATTCAATAATGAAAAGACAACAATAAACTGATCGTCTTTCATTAGAAAAAACTTTCTATGATTATTGTTTGAATTATTGATAGATGCACTTTACATTGAATTGATTTTTTCTATAGTGAAATAACAAAAAGTGGTGTCATTTCTTCGACATGTACAATAATCGTTTTAATAATCCTTAGTTGTCGTGTTGAATTCGAAAATAGTGGGTAGATCAAAATATTGCATTTGTATACAACAAATTATTTTAATGAATGACCTCGTCAAGCCTTCCAATAAGTCCCACCTAGATTTTTGTCTTTTCTAATAATTATCAATTCTTCTAGCAATTATTGTTCCGTTTCATCCGAAAAATACAATTTGATGAATACTACAACACGTATAGGACATTTGGAATTTACATCACGACCAGCCTTATCAAGGTCTCATGGTTGAAATGCCATCGATCGCTTCGCAATTGATTGGTATAGAAACAGTTAAAGAGCACTAACAATAGGTGCTATAATTGAACAAAACCTTGTATAATCATGATAATGTGATAACTACAAAAATATGTACAGTTCACGAGATAACAGACAATTGGTTACTCATAACCGATTGATGTGTCATGATGATGTTACAAGATGTAAATGACAATTTAATTGAATTCTTCGAATCGTTCATGGTACAAAAAAAAAGCTTTTGTTTATTCTTAATACACTTCTTTCGAAGGCTTAATCACAATGATTTGTTGAATTAATTGTTTTATTAAACTGAATAACATAAATCGCTATTATAGCTTTCAATCTTCTAATTTAAATTGTCATTGTCATATTGTTCAAAATTATAACTATAGAATGTAAAAGGAAATTATTTTCTATTGTCTCTTTTAATCCTGTATCGTTTGTTTTTGAATTTCTATAATTTCCTGACAAACCTTATCATATATTTTCCCTCATGTACTACTTCATACATGTCAACACTGATAAATTAACAAAACTTCTTTTTTATTTGTTTCTCCTTTTATGTTAGCTTTACAAAAGTTTAATATTCAATGCTGATCTGAGATTATTTCTTCATTAGGCACCAGTTGAAAATCTCATTGAAATTAATGAAGTCATAGTGTGAAACTGTATACACACGAATTAAATATACAAAGAATCTACAGTATTGTACCCTTAATTTGCATAATATCACTATATGCATACCATTTTGCAGTAAGATTTACATACGTTTCTAGATGTCGCTATCATATCTAAGTGTAATAACAGTAATACTACTGATATAACTAAACTGACTGTTTCAACCCTTCACGTTTCTCTGGATTTAGTTTCAACAATTCTATGCCGTTTATTATAAAATATAATTCTAGTGGATGTTATTTCTAAAGACCAAAAATTTACATATATAGTTGAAAAGATACTACTTCTATCATATTGAGTGTTGAAACAGATATATAGGAACCGATAAGAAAGAGCACGAAATTGAAAATTATACGATAGTGCAACCACAAATTTAATTAATTTTTCTTCAACAGTGTGAAATAGAGTCGGAATAGAAACTCAAATCAAATCAAATTGCGCCAGACGTCTATATACAGCTTCTTCCATCTGAAGCTGCCGTTTTGATGCTAAAAGTGCGCTTTGATGATGAGAAAAACTATCAAAAGGTCCGAAATGATACAGAATACTACAAATATTTTGTTCATAAGTTGTTGTAGTAAAAATTGCCATTCTATTGCTAAATAACTAGAGGTCAATGCTTTTATTGATTATATTTTAGATGAATATTGGGAAAGAACAATAACACACCTTTTTTATCGAAAACCGAATAGTTTCGCAACGTCCACATCATCCATTTTCAATGTTAATTGTTTTCTAGTAAACACGATCGTGTCGTGTCAGTGAACTCTACAACCAGAGGCACTTTAGTTAGGGAGCAATTTTTACACATTGTGCACACAATTTGTTTTTCAGTAATGGAATTGTAGCGTTAGCTGAAACACTCTGTATATTGAGAATTTCTGAATTAGAAGGAGTTATGTATAAATACTGAGATAAATAATGAAAATAATAAACTATTACGTTATGAGTCATAATTTAGGATTTTAGTTATTCCCAGATAAGGCTAAATTATCACAATCCATAAGCCAACATACCATCATTTACTATTAATCGGTGTGGTTAAATCAAAGAGATAATAGTGTGAAAATTGACTTTACCAATTTTGGTTAATGATGAAATAATTGTGTTGTTTATCATATTTTACCTACAAATTTCTTATTATTTTTCCTTATAAAATGATTACATACAGACGTTACTCCTTTCTATTGTTACACAATTGATTTGTTTTAAAATAGTTTTGTAGTTATGATAGAAACAAATAACGATAAAAGTTTATTAGATTTTCTACACGTTTGCGTATATTGATTATTGTTAGATGATTGGTGTGAAAGAGCAGGTGTTAAAGATTCTCTTTAGAGTTCTCTGTCACGTATTAAATGTAACTGCTAGTTTATTTCCACCTACACTAGGTAACTGAAGAATAATATTTGTAGTCAAACATACCTACATGACACGGTTTGCAACTTGACTATCATTTTTTTTGCAGAAGAAAGATTCTATTAAAGCAATTGGAGAAAATCTAGATACATGTGAATTCTGCTCTTCATCCAGTCTTTTCCAAATCCTCCATATATTTTAATTAGTGTTGTCTTTTATACAGAGTATTGTGCCTAGTCAAGATTTATATTCGTACCGGCCTTTTATCTAGTTGTATATAAAAGCTTCCAAATGTGACAATGATAGAAATATCGAGGAAGAAGGTCCACAATAAAAGAAATAATCAGAGTAAAGCCGATTTTCTTCTATGTTGGAAACAAATCAAAGCAATACGTGCGAGCGTAGCAAAGAAGAAACTAGTTGATTATTTCCACTATTACAGTTTTTCTTGTTACATACAATCCACCTACAAGAAAATCGAAGTAAAGAGACATTATATTGTGAAGCTTTCCTCTGTTCATTCACCCATACAACAATCGGACACAAACAACGATATCCGAAGTGTCACTTTCACCATAGTAACAGACATACTTGTCATTTCAACATTAGACCTTTAATCTTTTAAGGTTATAAGATAAGCGTGTTCTCCATCTCTTTATCCAACAATATTCAATCATCCCCATCCCGATTCCCATGAAAATCCAAAACAACAACATCATGTTGTAATGAGTTCCTGTCATTCCCCTATTCAATTCCGTCATCTGGATTCTAATTGAAATTTTCCCATATGTTCGGTGTATGGCATATAAATCTATACATGTTTATCATGTTTTGGAATAATTAAAGGCTACAAGAAATCAAGCGTCTATAGCCCAACCGATTCAGGTCATTAGCAAATAAATCATTACACCGCCACCAATTATTGGAATTCGATCATATTTCATGCTATAGAAATTTTGAAAATTTAATTAAATTGTGAAGCCCCTATCAGACGACTGTGATATTTTATAGCCTGGCAGTCGAATCTTAGCTTTTTCAATTTTCCTCTTAATATTGTTATAGTGGCGGTAATAATAATAAAACAATGTGTTATATAGTTTGAATTTTATTTTCCGAGCAAGCTTCATTCCAACACTTGAATGAAAAACGTCCAACAAACATTTTATTCTCTTTTCTCTCGTATATGTTCAACATTGTGTACACGTTAAAAATGATATTTGTCGGTAGTTTCCTGTTTGTATAAGTCTTTATTAAATTTAATTCCTGTCCTGTCATCCAACATTTCAACAATTGTTGGGAAAGAACAAATTTACTTCTCATTAAAATCTACTTCGTTAATATAACACCTATATTGAAAGTCTCTAATGAATACAACACATCATAAAATTTGCATAGACATGTTCTAATTTGTGAGAAAATTACACAACTTTAACGATGCTTCACTATACTCGTACAATTTTATGTTGAATGACGTATAGAAGTTTAAATTTAGATCCGGAAATTTTGTTGTCCATTTATATCTTATCAGCACGGAATGGGCTTCAATTGTATAAACTGGTCATATTGTCCGTGAGTGAAATAATAAAGTAAATTTAATGTATAGAATGTTGTTGTAGAGAGATAGAAGAAACATTGGTGGAATTGTTGTCACAGTAATATTGGACAATAATACTTGATGATGAGACTAGTAATTCTATTTCAGAATGTACTGAAACTAATCTAAATGTTGAAATTGACGGCAATAAGGATGGACATTCACATTTAGGAAAACAGTATAGGATTATCTCAACGATAGACCCATTTAGTTGTTTTCCGGCTAAAGATGAAGCTTGACTACAACCCCCCAGAAAACGACTAGATATCTTTGTTGGCAAACTGTGTTGTGAAATAATAAAAGGCCATTTTTTTTTTGTCAACAAACGAATAAACAGACAACGATTATACAAGCGGCTGATCTTGTATGATATGATAAATACGATCAAGTCCCTAGAGATTTTTTGTTAAAGGACACCCAACGGATTCCTATATTTCTCAATTGCAATATGCGTGTCTAGATACGTCTGGCAAGATGAAGTCATATTAGCATTGCAAATGTAGAAGAGATATATTTATAGCGAGCAGTCTCGGTGGCTGTAATCCTTTTGTCGCTATTGTTGCGCTATAAATTTCAACTTACAGAACATAACAAAATTAAACTCAAACGAAATTTAATCTTTGAATAATAATAATGATAAGAAGAATCAATATGTAAGGGTGAGATGTAAGTGAATCCTGTTTGTTGGATTAGCAAATAACACCGACCTTCCTCTCTCATCCATCAGTACAAGCATAACAAGATTGCTGAATGTGATAGTTTGAAATTTACGACGATGGTATGTCAAGGAAATAAGAAACTGTGAGTAAGATAAAGCACGATTCGGTACTATGTCCTTAGCTATCATGTATTCTCCAACCTCCCTTATTACAATCCGACTAACGATTTATTATTTTTCTTTTAACCTCGGGGACAAATCTTGCTTCATTTTTACCAATTGTATATTTAATGACACACATACAATCGATATAATTGAAACATCTTGTAATCGATTGAAAAGCCTTGATTTCTGTTTTTTCTTTTTTTTTCTATGAACTGTATGCGGGTACAAGATTTATTTAATCCATTTGTACACTCCCACAATTCACAGAATAATTCAAAGTCTTTATAGAAGTTTGCGTGACATTGATGGCCTGCCATTAAAATGAATTACTCGGTGCAATTCCAACAGGAAAAGTTACAACAATAGTAAAGCCACCAATTAAAGTAATCGGAATTCATATACCGATATATGGAAACTTGTTGCTCTCTATCACCAACATCTTTATTACCATCTAGATATCCATTTAAAAACTAATAACATGATAATATTCTATTATCATTATAGAATAGAGATAATAGTTTTTCAATTTCAGCTCAAATGTATCATATTTAGGTTGTTCTATTGAAATATAATATAGTTTATCAAACGATTTTATCTTGATTGTAATGACAGTATCGGTGGTTTATTATATAGTGACGATAGGAATTTCAACTCACTCCTTTCCAGTTCATTATCCTTATCACAATATAATGTGAACTAGATCTTGTGGTCGTAGATGGCCATCCGTTCTATTCAAGTGCTGACTAAACCATATTAGATAAAGTTCCGTTATTTTTATAACAAAACGATATAGAGAAGATTGTAAATTATTTTTTGAAAATTTGGTGGAATAAGTGTTAAAAGACGCTTAAAAATCAACAGCTTCCTTTAAGAAGTTGGCACACTTCCAGAACTAATTCAATAAAATATTTGGAAAATATATTTACTTGGAAAATTTGTCATAAAATATCCTATAATTCGACAAAACGATTACGTTCGTTTTTTCAAATTATTCTTTCATCTAGATACTTCAAATTAAGCTAGTTCAGTTTATTTGCTGAAGATCAACATGGAATGTGTAAGTTTATGTTAGGTTTTGTTTAAGTTTAAGTTAAACTGACCATGGACATCAAAGACATTATCGATTTCATCATTAAACACACACGACGACATCGTTACCATTGAAATAACAACGGTACAATGCTTAAAACAAGACCTGTAATTAAATGGACGGTAGGTTTAAAGTGATTTTGTTTAGTTAATTGTTATCCTTCTCTCTTGAGGATATAGAACGTGTATTTAGGTAAAAATAAATTGTAAAAGGATTTGCGTTAACAGCTTATGCGTTGGTGTATGATTTTCAAAGAACGGATTTAACGTACCGAACATATGATTACGGCTAATAATGCTATAAATGCTCCTCAAGAACTACTTACCACAAGTAAAGGTGTTGTAATAAGAATAAACGTTCAATTGATAAATAACTAGAGGTCAATAACACGACACGATTGTGTTTACTATAAAACAATTGGCATTGAAAAAGAGTTGTGATGCTGCGTTCAGTTTTAGATAAATTGTGTCATTGTTTTTACTTGATTGATTTTTAATCTCAGGTGTTGTTTTAACATTGAACTCTCGACACTAGCTTGTTTATGTAAAATTATCTAAAAATGAACAAATAGGTTTTCTTTTCCAATAGCAATGACTACATTTACCTACAATTAATCACATAAAACATTACTTAATGGAAATTTTGAAACATGACAAGTATTGCTTCTCTAATTTAGCTCTTTTAGATAATTTAGAAAACACTCTCTATTCCGTACAGTGTTTCTCATCAAAAATGCACAATGTATTATAAAAAAAAAATCCGCTTTAATGTTAACTCCATCATCTATAAACAGCTATTTATAAACACTTGATATTATTGAGTGGAAATTTTATACTTATGATGATGGTACATCAAGTGTAGTCTATATTGAGTTATAAGCGTCCTCTTCAATCTTTAAATCTACCGTATGATATTAAAGGACACTCCAAACACTCCATCTTGGAATACTTTGACCTGAAAATCTCCATAGATTGATCTTTGTTTTGCTGGAATATTTCAATGTAGATTCTTATACGGTATACGACAATATATGTACAATTATCTACAAGTTGAAAGATACAAGGATATTGACGGTAATGTTCAATAATGTAATTGTTTTAACCTTCTGAACTGTATTTTTTTCTATAAAATATAAATTTTAATAATTGATGTTCAACATTATCATATATTCAAGCCTCAAGAATCATCTAGTTGATAATTATAGCTCTATAACTTAATCAACTAGGATAGGTGCCACCTTCGATCAATAACATACACTTATTATCATATTATCATAAACAATTTATTTATAGCCTGAAACTGAATTTTTTTAAAAATTAAAAGCCTTGTACTGAATTCTAAAAGGTTGATAATTGTAATTACCGTTTAGTAAATGTTCAAAAAACACCTACAAATATAACTATACTGGGTGTAAATATTAATTAAAATAATGCAATGGACACCAGCTGGCATCGTTTCATTTATTTACAAAAATTAAACTGGATTTAATTATAGAATACAGTGAACGCCGGTTAATCTAGTGACAGTTTAATTAAAACTTACAGAATAATTATATAGGAAAACATAAAAAATATGTTATCATATTTTTCTGTTTTGGTTGACCGTCATTATAAGGTCTCCTCATGATTGCTCTGATTATTGGTTTATTGGTGATTGTATTAAATAGCAACGACTGTATGTTTCTTATAGAAAAAAAGTATCATTGATACTTGAAAATTGTTATAAAATTACCAATTAATTAAGCACAAATTTTCAGCTAGTTTCATTAAAAGCTCGTTTCACATAAAATTCACAATTATTTTATAAATGAAATTTTTGTGTTTGAAATATCGCAGCTGTAAATGAACATTTTCTCTGTGTTGAAAATTTGCAAATTTAGCCTTTACTGTTTCGTTTTTAATTGTAATTGTATCCGAATACAATTTACAGACAAGCCCACTCGTTAGAGTTAATGCTTTTATTCAACCATATCTATCATTAACGACTAACAAGTTTTAGTAAATTGAAACAAAAAAAAAATGTTGATGATAATTATATATAGTTGTTTATTCAGCGAATCATTCTAATTATAGGAACATTAATATATTGATCGTTGTGATAACCAACTTGATAATGTTCAGTTTTGTACAATAAACTTTATATCAATAGCAAAAGTTTCTAGTGGTTCAGTAATTTGTTTCCATCGAGAATTTGCAACAAAAGCTTGATATATTAAACTACTTCTAACTTTGTTAGATATAATGGAAATGGTAATGGTGTATAGGAGAATCTAAGAAGATGACTCCCTTATTAAATGAAGAAGAAATGTTTCCGTGTATAAAACTGTATAATATTCTTTTTCCGTTTTCTGTTTAGTAAAAATATGTACTCTCATAAAATGTCGTATTAAAACAAGCTTAAGTACGACTTAGACGTGTCACGAATTTCATCGCCGATTTTCTTCCTTTCCACACCAACTTACACCGGTAATTTTTCACGAATTTTTGTCACTTATTCAACAGCTGGTAATATTCACAGCCACCCTCTCTCCAACATTTCCCACCATAGGCGACAAATTTTTCTCGCTTTACGAAATTAAAAAAAAAAACAAATCCCACCGCACCACATTTGTTCTCTCTTCTTCCATATTATTTTGCCATGTTATAATTATTTGGTTTTATTTAGTGGTAGATTAATGAAATTTTCCTCCATTTTTTATCGATAAATTGATTGAATAATATTTCACGAGCAGAATTTTTCCATTCAACTGTGTATTTTTCTCTACTTGTCAACTCAAGTGGGATAATGTCAGTCGTAAATTTTGTGAGTGTTCCCCCGAGTTTTATCATTCCCACGTGTTAATAAAATTTGATATATTACACAAATATGCATTTTAATATAACTGACCGATCAATTATTCCATAAATTAATCGAGAATTATAACTTTTGTCGGACAGGGTGTGTGTGTTCCACTTAAGACCGCTCTCTAGAGAGGCTTGATTGTGGTAGATAGTCACTTGAGAGTATTACGGAATTTTCTTAACTAAAAAAATATTCGAAATTCGGCTAAATTAAATAAAACACTTCGTATATCATTGACTGAACTAACAGAATTTCAAAAATACTACTCTCTAGAGTACGAATCTCTTTGGAAAAATACCTGATATTAAAATAATGAATTACAACTACAGAATATAATTTAAAAAAAAAAAAAAGAAAAACAAAGAAATAAATGTGTTCTACTTGAAGTATGAGTGTTGAAATGGCTCCAGGGACATGACTGTATTTCATTTTATTAATTCAAACATAGTAAGTGGTCGAAATTTACATAAAACAGCAACATATATATGATATTATAGTATTGCAAGTTTCTATTACATTATTTATATCGTTTTCCATAAGATTTTTATAAATTTTTATGAATTTCTACAATCTTAATTCAAAAATATTGAAATTTTTTCATCAAGAAACATATAATGAATGAATCTTAAAATGAAATATACAAGCTTTATTTATTACAAAAAAACGATCATATTTATGAGAATATTACTCCATTTTTATATAATAACGGAAGTATTATTTCGAATTAACTAAATTATGTAAAAGTTCACCCCAGTTCTTTTTCCTCTCGAATGAAACTTTCAAATTTATTTTTGATCTTCTTGTAAATAAAGTCCTGATAAAAAGTATTCACCCAACAACCTTGACTTGACACAATTTACTCTCTTCCTGTTCTTAGAACCGAAAAGAGATTACGTAATTATTTAGTTAGATCGTTAAAAAACAACATTGTTTTCTTAATTAAAAGATAATTATTATAAAAAACAAACATTGAAGTATGATTTATTAATAGCTTCCGTCTAAGTGAGTTGTTTGTAACATGAATGCCTCAAGCTGAATTGCCTAAAATGATCTTGATCTATCAATTGCAACAAATTGTGATTTCTATGTTTTGTTATAAACATTCCAATACGTCTCGTCGAATTTCGTTCTTAATAATTGATTTGTATGTATGTAAAGATTTGGATTTGAAGCTCGTCTAAATTGAGTTTATTTAGAAATGACTGAAATGAGTATAGATGTGCATGTTGAAACTTTCACAGAAAATATATCAAAGCAATAAAAAAAAGAGGAGGAAATTGTATTATCTTATTTTGTTATTCATAGTCGTTCTTCGTCCATTAAAACTTGAGTCTCGCGGGCGTATTTTGCAAAATAAAAGAGAACACAGTGTGTATTCCTGTGGCCGTCTCTACAATGGTTTGTAATCGTATATATAACCTATGTAATACTCAAGAGAACTTGGTATTGTTGTATATAATGTAGAAGTGTATGCATGTAAAATAGGGAGTCGAAACGGCTAAAATCTCTTGAGAATAGCGAACTAACCACCTCACTTACTGGCTATGAAACACTAAAAAAGAATTCCATAATTCAGAAAATTATCCATCAGTGTGACAATTCGAGTAGTGTTAAATGGATCGTAAATAAAGACACTTAAATAATATTAAAATCTTTATTCCTATAACGTACTTAATTAAACTAATTTAAAAATTACTGAAAATAATAAAAATAACAATGGATTAATGGACGTATTCGAAGCGGAATTACATGGTTTATAATTAATGCCAGTACTTGATTCGCATACACATAACTCCACTTCATAACCATCTACTTCTTGTGTATAGCACCCTGAAGTGATAGCACCTTCACCAATTGCTTGTACTTTAGTACACATATAGGTAGCATTTTCAACTGTAATTTGTTCGTGAAATATTAAAATATTAATTATTTTTAGACAAATCTTAAATCTTACTTTGACCATTATAAAAGTATGTATACTTTGCACAAACTTTATTTATTGATCGACGACATAAAACACTAGTTTTATGATGTTCCCATAAATAGTCTATATCGGGAGGAGTACCATCGTCTGAAAATTGTAAAAAAAAATCAAAATTATTCGATTGAAATGAAATTTGACTTGTGAAGGAATCAATACATCTAATTCTAAATAGTCATACTCTGACATGTTAATGACTTGCCAATCTTTTGTTCAAATATTTAGATATTCCGTCTTTTACCATCTCAACTGTGAATTGCCAAAATTACAATTATATAAAGGAGTTCCTCTAAAGATAAACGTAGACAAGTCATCGTTCGAAAAGTAGCAGTTTTATGGAAAGCAAAAATTAGCAAACACGACAAGCATTTGGCTAGAGTTTTGAGTGTCTTATTTGAGACTTGCCGTTCTTTTAGATTAGCTTAGAATTTTGAACGCTATAGGGGTAATGCACTTAAATCTATGCAGCTCTCGTCTAAAGAGAGGCTTTGATATTTCGACATAAACAAGCTAGAGGTTTTCGCAAATGTTTTTCAAGACATTTTTTCGCATTAAAAAATTTGCTGTAGCTTACGAAATTGAGAACTTAAGAAGAGCATTTTTCTAACAACTTCCTTTAAAAATTCTGCTTAAGGATCATCAGGTGCATAGATGATTAGAGACATCTCACTAGGAACGGTTTATAGTAAAATCTTATTTTTCAGCTCACATTAATTAAATCAACGTCTATAAATTCAAAGAGAACCTTTCCTGAGTCAGCTAAATTTTGCACAAGAATTCGTTATATGAATCCGACTCGGACACGTCGAATCCGGAAAGACCGAGTCTTAGCAAACCCTAGATAGGGACCATGTCATCCAAGACATCTTTTGTAGAATCTTCAACCCATCATTTCAAAATTGTGATCATCCAGGACACTACATTAAGTGACTACATGTATCACCAATTTTTCAAAATGACATCCTTTTGTTAAATTACCAAATTATGTTAAATTATAATTATTACCAATTTTAGACATATTTATCATTAACAATGTATATTTTGCAAAATTCAATACTATAAATCTGAACTGTTTAATTTAGGGTGCGTTTAACGCAACCTACCCATATTTTCCCTTATACATAATTTAATAATTGAATTATAATATTTATAAATAAATACAACAGGAAAACAGTAACTAACTGTATCGCTCATAAATATAATAAAATCATTTTGGACCCCTTTTTAATGAAAGAACTCTATAATTAATTCATCTATGAATTAATGGCCAAATGAAAAATTGATTTATAAAAGTAACTGTTTGGGAAAATGTCAACAAAATATATAGGTTTAATTGGATTTAATTTTGTACAAGAATATGAAAATTTGATGTTGAATTTATAAGGGTATAAACCCTTTTAAAATAAAATCCATTCACCCTTTTACTAGAATAACAATTGTTAAAATTCGACATTGGCATTTGTTAATTATATTATAAAGTTCAATATTATAGAAAACCGATATTATGATGGAATACTTTCTACATATTATAATAATCGATAATAATCGAATAAGGGTAATATTTCATCTATGTTTAATGTAAAAGTTGAAAAAATTCAATTTTTATTATGAAAATCTAATTTTTACTCGTTTTTCGTTTCTGTTCAATATTCAAACAATAATAACTTTTTAATGAATAAACAAGTTACTCATTCCCTCTACAAACATCTAGAAATACGGGATTACTAACAAAAATGGTTTATTAAAAACTACATCTATTGATGTATCATATCCATTATACCGTGAGATTTTCAAGAGTAGGCTCATATAGAAAAGACTAGCATCAAACAGTCTTACGACTTTCAAATAAGTTGAAGTAAGATCGAGAGAAACACCCTTTGACCACGTGTTTTATCTCCATCTCACTCCAACTTATTTCAAAGTCGTAAGACTGTTTGATGCTAGTTTTTTTCTATATGAGCCTACTCTTGAAAATCTTACGGTATAGTATTTCTACTTCCTCCAAGAACCCATTAAAGCTTGGATCGATTACTTTTTGAAGTGAGTGGAACATGTATACAAATTATAGAAAAGTAAAAAATTACGTATTTTTGTATTGTTAACGTAATCAACGTTAATTTAACAACGTTTCGTGAAACATATACCGTAAGATTTTCAAGAGTAGGTTCATAATGAAAAAATCTAGCATTAGCCAGTCTTACGACTTTGAAATAAGTTGAAGTGAGATGGAGAGAAAACACGTGATCAAAGGGTGTTGCTCTAGATCTCACTTCCACTTATTTGAAAGCCATAGGACTAGTTACTGCTTGTGTTTCCTTATGAGCCTACTCTTGAAAATCTCACGGTAGCTTTGGGGGTGTATGATCTGTGCTACCGCACGGGACGGACGTTGCACTGAAGGGGATGCTAAATCAAAATGTTATAATTCAAATATACAATGCCGAAACAGGTCGATTTCGATTCCAAAAAATATTTATTTTTAAATTATGATGTCAGCAGCATTCAAAAATCCTCACTTCCTACTGACTATAAGTACAAAGGTACCTCATGCTGGAGGTCTGGTACGTACTGTTTCGGAGATCAGAATCCTCATATCACTTCGAAATTTCCAAATATTTTAGTAAGAAAATGGTTGAAGCAAGTTCCTATCGAGAAGAATTTTTCTTTAGATAAAGCAAGAGGCAAATCTGTTCATTAGAAAGGTGTTTTGATTTTGCAAACTGTTTCATTTAAATGCAAAATCTTCTCTAGCATCAAAAGCCACCAGTGGATGTCAACTACTTCAGAAAGCCACGAGGAAAACGCCAACCACGTCAATTATTCTTTTTGAAAATAACCTTACTTATACTGCATAATAAAAGACAATATTGTCCTTAAAAAACATCGCCAATTTAACGTGATCACTGTAAGACCCTGTTCAGACACGGCGGATTCCGCGCGGTTGGGACCGCGTAAAAATTCGTAGCTGTTCAGAGACGGCGGTAACCGCTCGGATATACAAACGCGATCAAAGCTACATTTCAGTCGGTCAATATGGTGGTATACATCTTCAACATGCGGAAACTGCCTTGCAACTGAACGACTTAATTGTATCCTGTAATAATACAACAGCGCGGTGTCCAGGCGGATCTGTTTTCCTGTGGTTGATTTGTGGATTCTCGGACAAGTGTAACAACTACGTATACGCGCGGTTTCCGCCGTGTCTGAACAGGGTCTTAGTGAGAATCTTAGGGATGCTGAAATGGAAAAACGCAAATAAGAGATTTTCGTCTGAAACCAACCTTGCTCCGAGAAACATTGATTAAGAAACAATAGATTAGATAAGTTATCTCTTGTCTTAAAATGTAGTCTAGGCTTTCTATTAGTCATATTTGTTACTTTTGAGAAGTTATCCAACAATAGAAATAATAAACCAAACCATATTTGCAACACACATTCGATAGTTTATTGAAATTTCTACAAAATAAATCACCGAAATATGACTCAAGCATTTTGATTTTCTATAGATATTATTGTAAGTTAATGTAGTGGTTTGAATTATTGACAAATTTTTGGGAGTTTCGTTAGTCTTTTACCAAATTATAATGCAACATTGAAAATTGCAAATGACATACTTTAAAACTGAATTTACATACAATGAATTGATTGATGATGTTAATCTAGTTTGTTGCTTATCTTTTAAATATTTAAAACGTTGAGTCAGCAATAAAACTTTAACGTTTATTTCCGTTAATAAAACTGAAAGCCATTAATATTGAAATTTCAGCTTGTACACCCCGTTAAATATTAACAAGCAACTATTATCTATTAAAATCGCTGAATATTTATTATATTTAGATTGTTTTATTTTTTTGTTCATATATAAAATATTGTAGAATTTTCGATAAATAAATAAACTGATAATGCTTACCTGTTATAACAACAGGTGGACTACAAGGTATATGTTCATCTCTACCATCATCTAGGTAATCCTCACAAGTACCATTATATCTAGTAATGTTGTCATAATCTGGTCCAAACCAAGTAAATTCAAAACAGTACGCCCAATCATTGTTTAAAATAGAATCATCAGTATTGTTATTGTGTGTATTTTGACTATTGACAAAAACAAAAATTGATGTGCCTAAAATGAAGGGTTTTATCATAAAATTGTATATTTACATATGAAAAAGATAAATTACAATATTACTTACTTGCAACGATATAAATAAAGTAAAATGTTATACTTTTTATGGTTGAATTTCTCATATTTGTTAGTGGAATTTTAATTCTATCATCAACAGTATTAATAAAAATAGTTAGTATCGATAAAATTTAAAGATAAGATATTGACGATATATTGCTTAGATAACGTCAATTACCGTATCGTTTCCTTTATTATCAATTTTTCCAATATCTTTTAAGAAATAAACGTTTTAAGGCTACATACCTACACTTGAATTACTATTTTTAATTAATGCTATACTACTCACTATATGATTTATCCGGATAAAATTTCACCATAATGACTTCAAAATTTGCTGAAAATTTACACAGTAATCCAATTTCTCTGATTTTTCGTGTTGTTTATCCTTTAGCCTATACTTATTGTAAAACTGCGACATTATATCTAAAATAGTTGATGCAAGAAGACATCAACTATAATCTGTTTGTCTTTTGCAATCTCGATATGCAATATAGAAGCTTTGTACATATTTTGCATTAGCTTGGACAAATCCAGGAAGGATCGGCCGAAGTAGCATTCATGTAATGATCAACATGCCTAACATAAAGGAAGGAGACTACGTAGACGATGACAATGTAAGCATAACTAGAGGCTCATGATGTATAATTGAGCTACTGGTAAACAGTATAAACGACATAAACTGAATCAAAATTCCGACTGGAATATGTTATCTGTCTGTGAGCACCTCAGTTAAGCAATTGATGCACAATATTTGATACTATAGAGCACCTTTTTTTGGCCAACGTACGGCAATTGGTAATACCGATCAGTCTTTTCCGGAAAAAAAATGTAGATCAAAATATGCTAATGAGGAACACTTGTGGAAAACAAGAGAAACACAGTCAAATAAGCCATAAAGCGTGTTTTTCTTTTTAGCTCAAATCGCCATTTGAGTACTCTGGCCGACCAAACCATTTCCACCTCATGTCAAAAATATTTGAGTCCACTTTCATGCATTTTCACGCTATAGAAATCGACTCTGACAACTTGTTGAGCCTCTCCGGTTGTGTTTCGTTTGAGCGGCTATTTGACACATTTTGGCATTTGCTTACATTGCTAAAACTTTTACAGAATATATAACTACCGTTCCTTTTTATCCGACATCCTGTGGGATATATGGAGTAATTACTCTTTTTGCTAAGTTTCGCCATTTTCTGCTAAGAAGTAGTGCTGCAGTCGAAATAGGGACAACCAGCGATTGATGAGCATGTAGAAATTCAAAGTAGATATGAACCACAAAATGACAACATTTGCTGAAAACATATAGGCGTAAACATGCATACTGCTAATCCTGCGAGCCCCGCAACTTACAAGAAAATTGAAAAAAATGTTTCACATGGATTTACCGTGGTATTGTGCGTAGCTTATTCTGTTATTTGTGGTCGTACTAACAATAAATTACACTTAAAGTCTCAAGTGCGTGTAACAAGAATGCGTAGTTCATTGAGTCGACGTTCTCAATTACCCTACCTTCCCCTAACTTCTTTCTATTGCAGAACCATACGACAATTGGTAATGTATAAGTGGCATGCTGAAGGTGCTTGTAAAATGGATATGTTCCAAGGATAGCGATACAGGGGCGCTTGGGTGGGCTAAAACCCCTATTTTTTACCCATTGGTCGGCTGATCTTTGCGTTATTAATTAATAATAAATTCCATTGTAAATTATAAATGTTATTGTTATATAATTAAGCTTTCCTTTCTGTGCCTTTTCCGAAAATTCTTTACTTTACTCCTGTTATATATTATCGATTCAATTACATATTTCATGTTTTCTTTTTCTATTGATTAAATTAAACACAACAGAGTACTGGAGATTACTGTAAACAAATATGTACCTATAAAGCGCTATTATCTAAACAAACAATCATCAGATATTTACTACAAAATTGCAATTTTTGCATTCAACACAAATCCATTAAATCACTTTAAACATTGAATTATTCCGTTATTTAAGCAATAAGCCCCTATCCAAATATTGAACAATTTCCGAATTATCTAAATTGGCAACAATTCCAATTATGTTCCAATCCATATTCGTTAACAAAACGTAATAGAAAACCACCAGGAATTACCTGGGAAATACACACATATTTGCGCCATCTATTAGAATATTATGAAACCATAACGTTTCAATTTAGGGAATTTCTTAAACGCTATTGGTAATAGTTTGACATCGATTTTAAATTGACGTGTCTTGAATATAGGTTAGAAACAGGCTTACGTGTTAAAAATTTTGTAAAGAAATTTGTATTTTTGAATAAAAATGCATTCATTTTTACAACGAGGCAATGCTATATTGGCTTACGCTTTAAGTGTTCTAGCTTGTTTAACGTTTGCCTGTTTTATTTCAACTGTATTCCTCGATTATCGACGTGATGCTTCAATGAATACGGTTAAAGTTGTTGTGTAAGTAATTTGGATGAATCGATTTGATACTTTATTGTTAATTTTAATTGTGTTTTTCAGTAAAAATGTACCTGATTATAGTGCATCTCGTGAAAAGAACGATTTAGGTTTCCTTACATTCGATCTACAAACAGATCTAACACCACTATTCAATTGGAATGTAAAACAGCTGTTTTTATATCTCACAGCCGAATATGAAACATCAAACAATCAATTAAATCAAGTTTATTATCTCTAATTAATGGTAGTTTGATTAATTTTTGTAATAATTGTGGAATTCTTTCAGGTAGTACTTTGGGATAAAATTATCTTGAGAGGTGAGAATGCTGTTTTAGATTTTAAAAATATGAACACGAAATATTACTTCTGGGACGATGGTAATGGTTTAAGGTAAATTTAACGTATTTGTTATAATTTTAAATCATCAATTGTTCAAAATTTTGTTCGATAGAGGTAATAAAAATATTACATTAACATTATCCTGGAATATTATACCAAATGCTGGATTATTACCAAATATTTTCGCACATGGTCAACATTCCTTCAAATTTCCAGCAGAATACACCACCTCAAGAATGTAGATTTAGAATTTTTTTGTTTAATAAAAACAATTTCTATGCAATTACTGTATTTTTATTAAAATATTATTGAAAATGTATGTAGGACAAAATTAGGTAAAGTTAACAATAGTGCAAAAGTATAAACACACAAATAAATTAGCTAAAAAGAAAAACAAAACGGTTTGGTAAATGGAAATTTGTTGTAAATGTATTCATGTATCAGTTTGTACAGTTTTATCTTCAGTTTTGTTAAAGACTAAATTACCATGTTTCACTGCTATACCCAACATTTCTTTCAAACCCTACAAATTGATGGATTAATTCTCCATTAACTTGGATGGAATAATTCAAAACTTACTCTATTCTCCTCTCGCAACATTTGTATGATTTCCTCATGGTATACAGAACGATTATCGTCAATTAGTGCCGCTTTACGCATAACAGCCGCCATTTCTTGTATTTTCTCCGCTTGTTTCTGTATAATTTCATCGCAATGTTGATTTTGTAATGTACGAAAATCAATATGTGTTTTATAAATTTCATTTGTTGTATGTTCACGATATTTCGACATTATATGTTCTAATGTTAATTGATAATCTTCTAAGGCGGCACGTAATTCACGATTCTCTTGTTGTATTTCACGTAAATGTCGATTCTCTTTTTGTATATTTGCAATTAATTGTGAATGTGGTTTTTGATTGGCCACATCATTCAATTGATCAATCTCCTCTTGAAATTGTTTCATTGCGTCAATTTTCTTTGTTATTGTATGTGTTTCATTTAATAAATGATCAGCAACTGTATCACGTTCCTTTAAACGGCCAGCTAAACGTTTTGCATCAGTTATTATTTGTTGGATTGTTAATGACATTATTTTTCTATTTCGTATTTGTTTCTATTAGATATAACTGTAATAGAATTATGAATGGCATATTAATTAGATGTCTTTGTCTGAATTTGATAAAAATTCATACCTGAAAAGGTAGATTTTTCTATAAAAGTTTTTATCAACTTATCTATCAGTATATATTAGAGAATAATGATAACATTTCGATGATGTTGTTGTTGTTTTTTTTTTGTTGATTTTTTTCCAAAATATTTAAAAACCAAAAAGGAATAGCAAATTTCAAAATTATTTTATTCAACGAATCAAAGCAAAATGTCAAAATACTGTCACTGTGACAGCTGGTGCAACGTTGCCAATTGTCTCACTTCAAAATTAATTGAATAAGTCAAAAGCACCCTTTAAGGTTATACACTTTATCATTCAAATACTAAACCAAAATGTTTACTAATGGGCTAGGGTTTCGTTTAAGATTACCCAAGAATACAATTAGAGTTCGGGTTATGGTTAATGTTTTTTATTGTCTCCCTAAAAAAATGTAAATCTCGATATACTTTACTATTGATTTTCTTTTATAACAAATTACTATTTTTAATGATAACAGCAGTACACAATTTTTGTTAGATGTACATCACGAATTCGTAAAACAATAGGTGTCGATTGGGAGGTGGAGGGTACAATCCCTCGGTCCGTAAATCATAGGGAGCTGGACATCGCTTCCCATAATTTGTATTTTTCTCTGCAATAAACCTAGAAATGAATATAATTATATCAGATTTTTTTTGGGATTAGCGGTATACCTTTTGACGCCCCTCAATAAATGCGATATAGTGAATCCTAATATTTATTATTCACAAATTTTCTAGAGGTAACACAATAGCTTCTATACGTCAGACATATGATTTCATTATTTTGTTTGTTGTAGTGGTCCAACGATAATTATTAAAAACCTTCCACCTTTATATTGTAATAGAATACTAAAGCAACCTGAAAGTCTTCATAATGCTAATTAATGATTTGGGTATCTTGTTATGCTACTGATAGCTACGCGCGTAGCTACGGGTATCAGAATCTGAATTAGGTCCTCATAATAGTTTGTTTATTAGATTTGAATGAGAGATGCATTTATATACACCGACATGGGCACCGTTTCTACGTTATGGAACACTAAATTATAGTCAATATTACATTGGAAAACTTTGTTTGGCTTGTTTTCAATAAAAATCGGTAAATCTACCGATTAATTATACATCTGGCATTGATGAGCTACTACTTGTCAATGAAGCAGATCGTACCAACTTCTCATGAGAAATATAACTAAAACTTGGGAAAATTTTTCAAAAATTGAATTTTTATTTTGTTTTAAATTGAGAAAAAATGCTGATTTTGTACGAAAGATTTGATTTATTTTCAATATTTGTGGATATTCTGTAATGAAATAAAATATAATTTTTATAAAAATTTGAAATTTTCCATAAATTACATTTAGGAATTTAGATTTTTCAAAATTTACGTTTCCATTGTTGTATTATTTATATTAAAATTGGTTATTTCTAAAATAGAAAATTGAAATTGATCGTAAATATGTAAAAATTTTAAATCAACCGCTCAATTTTCCAACATTTGATTGGTGGAAATAGCTTTTACCGATAGAGGTCCGTCATGGGTACCCAGTATGTTTGTAAACTGGGTTTTTCTGTAATTTTGTGAAAATACTGAAATTGAATCGTTTTAAAATTTGTAAATAAACAATTTTTAATTTATTTCAATACAATTCTTATCATTTTTATCAAATATTTTTAATATAATTGTGTATTGTGTAGTAACTTTAACAAGTTTGAATTGACAATTTGACAATAGGGGTTAGGTTACCCTTGCTGCGGCCTTATTGCAAACGAGTAAGATATGAATGTGCTCATCATTGATGAATGGCCAACATGTAGAAAGCATATCCCTCCACGTGTTTAACTAGTATTTAACAGGTAATTAATGTAATGTTGCCGTTTTATATTGATGATGACCTATAAAACGGTATATTGGGGGATGATATTCATGCAAGACTAATGTTGATTATTTTACTTATTGGATACACAATCATCTGTTTTAATGTTTGTTTCTATCAATTACCACAACATATTTACATGATTTTTTAACAAAATAAAAATTGTTAAATTAATTAATTTGTATGACACGTTCGTTGTTTTATAACAAAATTTCAATAAACTTGTAGATCAACAAATTTAAATTGTTTTTTGTAAGCAATGAAAATGTGGCAAGCTGAATGTTTATAGTGTGTTTTAATAAAGATGCAAAGCCTGGAGGGAGCATGTGAGGAGGGTGAAGTAAGTATTCCAACAAAAAATTTCTAATTCTAATTTAAAAAAAAAAAACAACTGTTTTTAGCGTACAATCAAGAAACTTAAAACGAGTCGTCCCTCCTTGCCTCTGCTTCAAAACCAGGACACAACAGATAATCCTGACACCTCCAATTCGGCTTTCTGTATCTTCACAAAATTCTATGAACTTTACAAAGAGGAATTAACCAAGGATAACACAATTGATAACAAAATTGTATATTTAATTACACCGGATTTTAATAGGAAAATTGATTAATTGTTGTTGTTTGTAGGGTCTTAAAAGAAGTTCGAATATTTTAGAAAAACTTGTAGCACGTGAAAGACTGAATACATTAATTCTAAACTTACATCCTGGTAATAAAGGTTATTCATTGGCTTTTAGAATTAATTCAAGACAAAATCAGTTAATTGACGATACTGCCAATATGATAGAAACAAAACAGTGGCCTTATGAAGAGGACGAACTTCTTAGATACATAGATAACGAAGAACTTCCCCCTTACCTCATTGAATTGTTCGAGACAAATTATGGCTTCCTATTCTATAATGGCTGTATTATTGCAGAAGTCAGGGATTATCGTCAATCGTATCCTTATAATAAATGTGATATTCATCATGTTTTACTAAGGCCTACACTAAAGGTAGTTGTTAATTTATAACAATAATATAGCAACAAATTTTGATTGTTTTGTCGTTTTTTAGAGTGTTTTGGCCGATATTAACAATTTAGTTGAAGAAAAAGTTGATTGGGGCGTTGAGGAACGTCAACAATTAGAAAGTCAAATATTATTAGCTAATAAACCAAGTTTATGTTTAGATCCTGATAATTCAATCAGTACAATCCAATCAAAATTGAATCATAATCGTAATATATGGAATACACATCGTTTCCGTCGTACAGCTAGAAAATTCTCACAAGTAACAGTAAATAGAAAACGAAAATTGGATCAATTCACACATCGACCTGGTCTAGAATTATACGATTTCTTATCAAGAACACGTATGAAACCAAAGATACCACCAACATCAACAACAACAACAACACCAACGTCACCATTAAAATTATCAAGAAAACTACAAGATGAAATACGACCAATACCGGTACCAAATTTAGATCCACCATCAAATTTACAACCACCAACTGGTGGTGTTGATATAAAAGAATTTAAAACTTATCGTCGACCAGAGGAGACAAGTGATTGTTTGCCACAATTAATTGAAGAATATGTATTAGAGACTGATATGCCATCAAAAGAAAAAGGCAAACAACGTGTCTATCATATTAAATTATCAATATTTCAACGACCATCAAATTCTGAATATTTGGGTGAATTATATTTAGATAGAGATCATAAAAGGAATGAACGTAATGGTGTAGCATGTCGTTTTTCATTAGGTTCACGTGTTAATGCTAATAGATATATACAACAATTTACTGATATATTTACGGAAAGTGGACGTAAATCAGTTAGAATACGTTATGGTTTAAGTCCTGAATATAAAGAACGTGTTGCAATGGCCCAAGCTCAAGCTCAATTACATACCCAAAATACAACACAAGTTAATAATTTGATACAACAACAATTAAATCAATTAGGTCAAACATTTCAAAATCAATCATGTGTTAATTGGACACCTGTTGTTAATGGGAAAGTTAGTTTAGTACAACAAAATCAAACTATACAAAATACCTCAAATGTTCCAATATTGGTAAGATTCATCGTTTTTGTTTTTATAGTAACAATTCTCAAAATATTCTAAAAAATTGGAAACACATTCGTCCGACATGTGAAAGACTGGGGTTCGTGTCCGTATGGTGTTACCCAAAATTTTTTAAAATATTTTGAAGGTAAAACTTCATTTTATTATATAACCTGTTTTTTTTTTTTTGTCTTTATAGCAAAGTCATTTGCAAGGAACAATCCAGAATAAGTCTACATCCCAATTATCTAATCAGGAATTAGAAATAAATGCATTAGCTACGAAATTGATGAATTCAGCACAACAATTTCAAGCGGCAGGTATTTTCGATTCAATAAAACTCTTTATAATTGATTTAATTTTAATTTTGTTATTTAAGTAGCGAATGCTAAACAACAACAATTGCAACAACAACAACAACAACAACAACAAAAATTATCAAATCGTAGTAATACAGCTATTATTAATTTACTAAACAGTTCGCCGGCAAGTAATGTAAACAGTGATGCTAGTGCGGCTGTAGTGAATGCAATAAACAGTAGTTCATTATTACCACAACAAGTACAGACAATTAATCAGAAATTATTGGCACGTAAAATGACTTTATCAAATGTGGCAAATGCGAGAGTTTTAAATCATAGTAATTTAATAACAGTAAATAATAATCGTATTGAATTAAATCAATCACAACAACAACAACAACAACAAACAGTTACATTAACATCAGTAAATTCGGGTAGTAATTATACAAATTATACAACATTACCAATAAAACAACAGACTATAAATAATACAAATGATAATAAATCGGCATTATCAGCATTATTAGTTGGTACACCTGCAGCAGATCGTCCTGATATTGTTGGTCCAAATACTAATTCTTTATTATTAGAAAAATTAGCTGGTTCATCTGTTGTAACAACAGGCAATACAAGTGGAACTACAACAAATCAAAATCAGAATAATAATAATGCACATTTTATACAAAATATCAAATCAGGTTTACAATATATGGTACAATCGGCATCATCTGTATCATCTTCATCGACACCTTCACCATCACCATCACCATCAAAATCAACAGTTATGTCACCATTATCAAGTCCTCAACCACCACCACCACCACCACCACCACCACCACCACCATCAGCACCACAACAACAACAACAACAACAAACATCACAAAATACAAATACAATTAATTTTGCCCAATTACAAAGTATATCAGGTTTACAAAATGTTCAAGTACAATTACCTGGTTTTGCACAACCAATTTCTTTATCATTATCAACAGGTAATTTACAAGGACATCCTACTAGTTTATTAGTATCATTACCAGTAACAACATCAACATCAAATACAATAACACAAACATCTGGTGGTAATGTGGGTAGTGGTAGTGGTGGTGGTGGTGGTGTAAATTCGATTGGTATGAGTGGACCTACTGTTGTTTTTGCTAATACGGCTACTTCTAATATTGGTAAGATTCACAATTTTTCTGTTTTCCTTGAATAGAGGAAAGTCGTGTAATTTGGACCTTTCCGATTTTGAAGTTTCTATAGATTTTTCGTGTACTAGCTGAAGCACTACCCTTACCCAGGCCCGTCAAGAGAAGGGTATAGCCGGTACAAATGACCGGGGTGCGGGGTATTTTGGGATTTGGCATGATCCTCGGCGTCCTTGTAATTATAATGCAACCTCATTTTTTCGTGGCCTGTGGAAGAATTGAAGGCTTTGGTGCAAGAACCGGCTAAACGCCATTTTTCACGAAAATGGCTTAGCATTAAAAACCTATACTTGTCGATACACCTCATCTCTCATAGAAACGATGTTATACATCACATAGCTTGTTGTTGCATATCACAAACATGAGCGAATCCGTTCGGGTGCAAGAATCGGCTATGTGCAATTTTGAAAAATTGTTTTCTGTAGTATTTTGTGAAGCAAGATTTGCTAAATATTAGTTAAAATAAATATTATTATATATTTATACTGATGACAAAAGATGTAGTCCTAGTTCAGAAAAATATTATCAAAAATCAGTTATTCCTTGTTTTCTCAAAACTATGT
>JAZBGY010001006.1:5741-32118 GCA_037414755.1 Lydus trimaculatus | reverse complement strand
TTTTTAAGCTCCCATAAGAAATGCATTGGGAAAGTGGCCCAGAACCCCCATAGCTTATCTACTCAAATCCGCTCCTGACTGGAGGAGCCCTGGTATTTCACTATGAGCAAAAAAAGTAATTGTCAAGAGCCCCAACCAACAAGAGGCCCCCAAATTATTTAGTCGAGTGTATTAGTTGTTCAGATTTTTTATGAATTACATTTAATTGTTCATAAATGCAATGGCGTTCCTATCATTGATATAAGGAGTTACTGTAGGAAAGATATTTTTATAGTTCGATACGGGGAAAGCAATTGTGTCGGGGACGAATTGACGAAGACCAATTGTGGTAGTCGAATTGCGGGGGACTAATTGACCGTATCCCGCTTAAATATACTAATAATATTAAACGTTGGAGGAAGGTGGTTAACATCAAGACACCTTCCAATGGCTTAAGGTTGAAAAATGATATGCAAAAACTGTAAACCAACCTCGAAAATGATGACAGACGTATGCTTTTCGATAAATTGTTTTCGTGACTGCAGGTGTGGAAATCTCTTCCTAACTATATGGGAAACTTACTCCCGAAAGTCATGAAGCTTTTATATCAACTTGCTTTGCTGAAAATAACTGAATACTACATTACCGAAGTAAATATGATTTATTTATTTGCGCTTTCCTCAAAAATCTATGTTATTGTAATTCTTCCTATACTTTTATTTTGATTATTTGTTTTATTTCCATTATGCATCCAGGATTTCTAGAAAATCTGGTAGAGCTTGAAATGTATACAGTGTATGCATGTATAGAAATACATAATTATAGATCAAAGATTGTGGTTAACTCCATTTGTTGTTGTTAATATGGATCAGAATTAAAATTTATACATGATTCATCCCTTTATATTAATCTTTAAAGACCACAAAAGCAAGATTCATTGGTTCAAAACCATAATTTTCTGGTTTAGATTGAAGAAAATCAATGTATTCAACATGAAGTATTTAATCATTGATTGGATTTAAATACAAATTGAACATTTAGATATCAAAATAAGTTATTTTTGAGTTATTATTTTATACGGAAAATATTACATAATTTTAAGAAACATAATTTCCCTCAGAAATAAAATAAAAAGCTTAAGGGTTGTTTTATCGAAGGCATTCTCGTTTACGTACGCAAAGCGGCAGTAATGACATCTAGAATTGAGTAATTGCCATTTATTTATCTTATCGTTAGAGTGAAAAAGAAAGAGAATTAAACGTGAGATTGTCAGTGAGTTCTAAAAGCAAGATTAAGTATGCTTTAAACTTCGCTCAGTTCAGAACTAGAGATGTAGACATGTACATAAAGACTAAGGACGATAGAGTTGTGTCAGGTGTTTTATTTTTTTTTGTTTATTTCACCATGGGTTACTCCTTCGGTAAATCTTATCCTAAAGGTGCACCTTCATACGGACACATTTAGCCGGTAACATGCTGCCTGTATAAAATTTTTCGAGTAGGTGGCAGCGCACAGTGCCGGTCCTGGCGGGGGGCAAACGCGTGCTTGGCACGCGGGCGGCCAATTTAGGGGGCGGCCAAATTAAATCAAGTGATTTTTCAACCTAAAGTAAAAAATCTAATGAGAATTAAAACGATGATAGTGATTTAAATAATCCGAATGCTTTCTTCTATAATTATCAAATCTATCAGCTATCTAGACCTAGACATAACAATAATTCAACTTTACTTTGAAATTACACACTTTATTGGTAAATTGATATAAAAATATAAAGTAAAGATTATTGCTGTTAGCTCTAGGAAAAAGTATTGCAATTTAACAGGCCCGAAACTAGCCATAGGCAGAGTAGGCAGCAGCCTAGGGGCGCTAAATTCAGGTCTATAATTCATTATTTTGATTTGTAAATACTTAAAGAAGTGCATATGACTGGAAATTGATTAAGGTGTACAAGATGTTTTTTTATTGTGATTTAACATTGCTATTTTGGAAATCGTCCGTAAATGATGGAAGAAATAAGGAAGAAAAGTTGCATATTTAACAGACCAATAAAAGAATTAAGATATCTTTTATCGTTTACGAATTATACCGATAGAAAACCAAAAATTGCTATTTTCTATTTTCTCTTGTAGCACCTTCATTTACAAAATTATCAAAAAATTTTAGAAAAACTTCTTAATTGGGATGACTAGGCTTTAATTCTGTGGAATAACAAATTTTCATACGACATTTAGTCTCATGCAGGGCCATAAAAAAAACATCTCATATATTATACGAGTATTCCAATATTTTTAATTTTTTTCAATTTTTTTATTTTTGAAAGGGGCGCTAAAAAAATACTTTATTACGTCCTCAGTCCTCAGTCAGAATATTTATCGCAATACGGTATACTTATTGTTCAAATTTTCTTAGTTTCATACATCTGTGGTTAGAGACTAGTGGCAAAACAGATAGGGGGCGGTAAAAATTGATTTTGCACGTGGGCGGCCAGGTACTGCACTGACAGCGCAACTCAGCAGTTTTGAGTGCTGCCCACGTGGCAAAGCAATACAGACAACGCCTGCAATTTGTTCCATGCAAGAGCAGTAAATTAATAAACATCAAAGGAAGTTGTAAGAAATGTATGTCCCGTAATGATGTGGGCGTGTCTCCACGGTGACCTAGTTCTCAACCAGTGTATTAAGTGTATTTTTGTTCCAGAAAGGCCTCTAGCCTCGTATTGCTTCTCAACAGATCAGACAAAGATTGTATTTTAGAGAAAATCGACATGGATTAAACAAAGATAGCAGCTGTTTTTCATTGTTTTTTCAAAACTATGTTGTCTTTACATAGCCTGTTCTTGCATCAAACTCTTCAATTGTAGTTATTGACTTTTGAACATATCCTTTTTTTTAGGCTTGGAGAAGAACAATGGAAACAACAATTATGGAATTTTGACGAGAACATTGCGACAAACATAATAAACTGGAGTATCGTAGAATGAAATATAGTAACAGGAAAATTGGGTTTTTCACATTACCTCTTCCTGTGCATCCATTAAATCTAACGAAATATGATTGCAGCATTAATGGAAGCCACGCTGTTAGTTCCGTTCCTTTCCAATCGAATTTTTTGTATCTTTATTACGGAATTTTTTCATTCGTTCTGATAATTTTATAAATTTTTGTATTTTTTATTGAAATTACAATAAAGTTCTCCTCCTATATGTCAATGTGTTTTATTGCCCAATTATTTGATCATTTTTCAGGCAAGATTTAGCCAGTCTGTCATCAGATACATGACTTATGGCATATAACTAAAGGTTTGCAGAATATTTCAAATGATTTTGTTATTTTTATTATTTCTATTTGTTAATTCACAAAAAATTTCGATCAATAAAAGTCTGTTCGCCAGATATACATATACCATTCTCAGTTCTCCTATTATGGCAATACTTTAGGTAAAATTCTTTTCCAATCTAATGGATATTCATATTATTGAAACGATATTAGTGTTATTTGATTTGTTTTGGGCATAGAACGACCTGTTACAAATCCGTAGATAAAAACTTGTGCACCGGACTTTCGTAATCTGGAGACTAACGGTTCACTAGTCGTGGCTGTGTGCTACAACCCGCCTATAGCAGTTATAGGAGCTTCTGATATCGACAAGATTTTGTATTTATTGTTAGATACAAAAACACTAGTGTAACAAGTGACAAATAACAGACACAAGTGTACAATGGATCAGCACGCCTCGGATCGATACTTTTAGATACACACCAAGATATTATTATAAGGAAGCAACTAGAGTTCCCGATTTTTCCAAACTGATCTATATGCGGTAAATGAGATCAGTTCTCAGGAACGGAGCCAATGATCCAAACAGAGATAGAGTCACTTGCAAATTGACTGACTAGAATTCACACTTTAGACCAAACAAACATGAAGCGGTAAATCAATCTGCTCCCCAAAACCTCAAAAATCAGGCAGTGGTGACGTCCACCACCTGGAAGTAGTTTACACAACACTACTTCTAGGTATCATCAATGTGATTCGCGAAAATAATCGTGCTAGAAGACGATTTCACATATATCGTAACGCAGTGGACAGAATCCAGGCTAACCGACTCCTCACCATCCAACTCCGATGTGCCTTCCGGGATCTGCGTAACGCAAAATGGGAGGATAATATTATTTCAATAGAGGCATAGGAGAATTCTCTTTGTAGAAATGTCGCAGTGACTTTATCTATCAGGACGAGACTACTACGTTCGCCGACTATACTTGGAGTTGCAGCAATGCAGGCCCTACTGGACGATAGCCAATTTGGAACACATCAAAATGTGCAACGTCGACAAAATAATGGAATGACTTATTCCTTATTCACAAACACTTGTTAGAAATAGTCACAAACAAACGCATCATTCCGAATGGACAATTCCATGCCTGACAACGTCCAAGCTACAGAAGGCAGATGACGCTGTTATTTTATATTATTATTATGTCGCAGATACAGACACCAAAAAGAAAGACTCTGGGTGCCCTCTTATTTAGAAAAGAACAAAAATTATTGATTATAAATGAGATATAAATACAAATCAAAATACATACACCACATGATAGTTGTTTGGGAAATTTTGATTTTTTAACTTGTCATGTTTGGTTGTTCTCTCTTTAATTGATATGTTTATGCGGTCCCATTGAACTTCATACTTCGTATTCGTTACGTTAGTGTACATTTCACTGCACCAGACTGTGAAATTTGGGCACAGTTGAACTGAATTTTAATTTTAAACCGAATAGCTTTGGACGGAACAAGATGTTCCAAGTTTAGTTTTGAAGTCTTTTGTATAAATAACGATAAAGGTTATCTAATATGGATAATTGATTATAATTATTTGTTTGTGTAATGTATAATGGTTTCAAAGCAAAATGGTTCTCTTTTCCCGATTTTTTTGTTTCAGTATAATTTTTTCTGCAAAATTATGCCTAATTTTGGTGAAAAGATTCATTTAAAGAGTAATTTCTCCATATATTCAGTCAAATTTTGTTCCCAACGTGACGTCACAATTGTGCAAGAGACACAGAGTATCGTGCGCGCTAGTACCAGAGATATATTTGCCTTTCAATCAGATGAATTAATTGTTACTAATCTCTTCTATTTGCAGAATGGGAAACAGAAATTTGAATCCACTTTGTTAAAAATCACACATACAACTCAAGAATGTTGGTAGTGTGAAATATAATTGAAAGTCAGCAATGTTATAGGCGAATGGGATTATCATAAATTATTTCTATTTATAAATCAATAGAAATAATTTATACACTGAATAATGAATTGCCGAATTTTTATTGGAATGAAGTCTATTTATTTATCAATTTTGTGTTACAAAATAATAGAATCTTTTATGGTGTCTTACACTATCAATTTTTGTAAATTATTAACGCGATACAATTAGTATTCCAATGATTTACTTATTTTCCGTATTTCGATTATTTTAGTCTCATTCTTCGGTTCTTTTTCAGAATTGATATCAACTTGAGTTCCGGATGAAATCATCACACGATGCTTCATTCTTAAATTATTATCATTATCGATATCAAAATTATCATCCCTGATCCTGATACAGATTCGTTTTGGAATATTTACTCCAGAAACGGTCACAACAGATCTATCGAAAAAATGAAGAATAAATTAGCGCATCCACCAATTTTCCAGGTATTTGCTTCTTTATCAACAATAAAGTACTTACCCTTTACTCGTATTTTTAGGTATTTCGAAAGGAGTCTCTTCATTATCATCAAAATTTACAATAAATTTAAATTGTTTACAAGGATTTTCAAGAATTTTTTCTTCAATTGCTTTCGTAGATTTCTGAGAATCTTCACACAAATCGGTCAGATCAGCATTTATAATTTCATCTTTATCATCTATAATACTCTCATTATTTTTACTATTATGTAGCACTGCCAAATTTTTATCAGCTACATCCTCATGATAGAGAGTCTGAAAATAGTAAAAACAAATCGATCAACACATTTACAAAAATTCCATAACTTTGATCAACACTCTTACCAGTGCTCTCTCATTATCATATTGGACCATAGTTTCAATTTCATCTTCAATATTTGGAGTTGGTATTGGCATGTCTCTCAAAGCTCTACTTGTATACCGTTGAAACGGAAAATTTCGTTTTGATAATGGTAAAACAGATGATTGTTTTTCTACAGGAGGGCGATGTTTAAATGTTGCCGTGCGATAACGACTCTTCACTTTCTTAAATCTAAATTAAAAATAATTGGATTGAATTAAATCAAGTTAAGTTAATTTACTTTTCTTCTGTTGAAGTTTCTGGTGTTATACGTTTATACATTGAAAATCTGTTCGGATCAATTTCTATTACATTTTTAATTGGTTTCTTTCTAATAATTTTAATTTTCTTCATTCCCTTAAGTTCCTCTGTTACAGATACAACAGATTTCTTTAAAGCCTAAAATTTTATTATTTTGAAAATCATTGACTATCAGTTGAAAACAGGACCGATATGTAGGTATAATAAATGTAATTAGAGATTTTATTGAATCAACTTGGACAAATAAATAAAACATTTTTATTTTTTCAACATAAGTCCTGTTTTGTGAAGACAACAATACCAACATCAATATAAATATCAGTATTTTCATAAATTTTGATCTTCTTTAAAACACCATAAAGTTGAGAAACATAAACAATTTCATTTAATAATAATTTAAATTTATCGCAAGCACAATCACCAATAGATGTTGGTAAATGACTCAAATAAGCTTGAAGTGATTGTACAATAATTCGATGGCAGCTTAATAATTTGCAATTGATCGTTGTTGGTATTAATTTCTTTGAAAATGTTAATTCATTTGTCTTGAATTAATAAATTAATAAATTAGTAATAAACATCAATTATAAAAGAAAACACACCAATTGATTCAATTGATACAAATAATATCGTGAAAATCTAGTGGAGAATTCTTGTACACGTTTCATTCGTCTTTTATAATCATCATCACCATCTGGTTCAATGACGCCTTTCGTGAGAAATGATCTAAATATTAAAAAATTAAATTGATTATAAACAATCTTTCCCAATAAAAATAATGAGATATCCACCTGATTTCATGTAATAATTCCAAAGATTTCTCAACATATATTCGAAATTTCTTAACGAATTCTTGATCACTTACATTCGTATCAAATCCACATCTACTATTTGACAAATTTTTAGATATCGTCATGTTTGTTAATGCGTTTGTTGTTAACAATAATTCATCATCATTATCACCAATTTTATCAATTTCTAAAGGTGTTATCTCAAATTGTCGCCGTTCCTGTAACTATTAATGGATTAATTATAATTAAGAGAAGCATCCGCAGATGAATAGTAGTAATAACGATAGTATTAACGCTTATAATTATACGTGTACGCAGTGGTAGAAGCGTTGGTGTTAACGTTAATAGCAAAAAAAATCAAAATACTTGTTGTTTGTTAATTGATTGTGCCGTTGAAGGCAGTGAACATCCTGAATCTGAAGTTAAAAGTTTTGGATGTTTTGATAAATTTTCGTTGGATATTTTTGAAATTGTCTCTCTATAGTGGCTTATCGTACTATTAAAATCTTCCCAAAAACCGGAATCCTTCTACAAAATTGTTTAGAATTTCTTTTGCAAATCATTTTTTGATAGATGAACAGTACTTACTTTCATTTTATTCATGATGAAGTTTATTATTAATGCAATCAGTCAGTCAATTAGTTTTTACTGATTTCTAACGTACCTTTCACAAGAAAATCGACAAAAAGAAATACAAAAGTTATAAATAAATATATAAACAAATCTACTAATGACATATGAATAAATAAATAAACATATAGGTGTATCACCATAGCATTAATGTTGATATAACAAAACAGCATTCTTTCCTTCGAGATTTGACATTAGAGTTACTGCAGTGGGCTGTCTGTTTGAAAAAAAAATAAAGTAGTTTACAACTGAAACGTCTGAAAAATACCACATGATCCTGTGCAACCATTTTTATGATTTTCTGTCTATTTCATTAAGTTTTTCCACTTTAGAAACGCCCATAGCCATCTCTACTAGCACGCCAAACTGATTCTACCCTGATTGATTATTTATCCCCCTTTGTAACCAGTGCTCGAAATGTACCGGAACGCAACGGAACGCTGTTCCGTTTCGTCATTGAAATGTACTTCATGTTCCGTTTCGTAAAATTTTCAAAAATATAGTTCCGGTTCGTAATTCTAAATGTTAGGTACCATCCTGTTTCTGCTGTCAGTCTCAGTGGAAGAATGCAGTCTTTAATTCTGTTAACACTAGCACTGGAGTGGTCGGGACATAGTATAAAAGATGATTAGTTGAAAAATAATGAAATTCTCATAAATTGCAACCCTCAATCGTGGATTTTTTCTCAATTATATGTCCTCTTTCGTGCGTCTTATCAGTTGATATTATAAATTTTGATCCTTCGTTACAATAAGATATTTAGGCCTTTCCTTCATTCTTTTTATTTTAAGCGATCTAATACATGTGTATTTCTTGAAATGAGTAGATATTTTTTTATTTTATCAAATGAATCAAGGAAAAACAGATATTCCAGAAGATATCAAACTCCTTCTGGAAACAGTGGCAATAATCCCCATTTCAGCAAGTGAATGTGCAAGAACACCAATGAGAACGTCTTTAAACGTAAACACTGAGGCAAGACTTCTCTTTATTAACTATTTTGGACATTCTTTATTAAAATTTAACCCGCAAAACTACGTTTATACATGGCTAGCAAAAGGTCATCATTCTCCAGGTGATACAGCAAATCGCAAAAGAATGAAAAAATGCCATAGTTATAGATCTTTATGTAAATTACTGTAATTTAGATCATATATCGATAAAATAAGAAGTAAAATCTATTTTCTTCGTATTTTTTCAAATTATTTGTAAAATAACGTTCCGTTTCGTGAAACTGTCCATTTGGAGCACTGTTTGTAACATAAATTAGTTCTGCCTGTAAATTTCTTTGCAGAGCTATAGAAATGAAAAGAGTTATCGAAGTGTATGCATATGACGACCTTTTACCACCAAGTCTCTTGTAAGTTCTTTTACTAATAGACTTCCAATTTCTTTAACAGCAGTGCCATTTACTCTTCCAGTATATATTTGAAACTGGTAAGTGTATGCCAGATTCATCAGTCCGTATTTAAACCTTGTAACCTAGCTTTGTTGGTTTTAGCGGCATGAACTACTTCAAGTTGCTACGACCTTCGAAACAGATCATAGATTCATCGTCAAACTGTTTTCTTGAAGGCTTATACGATTACTTCCATTAGTGTATTCTTTAACAATCTGAGTTTATACAGTCATATTTAGACGATTCTCTATCGGCCTAGCAAATTGATATTTTGGCATTGTTCTACTCATCGAATGGTCTCTCAGTTCTGGTTTCGATGACCAGTACTCACAATAACTGTTTAGCTTCTTTAGGTCCATTATTATATTGAGCCCAAGTAGGGGCATAGTGTAGACTCGTAGATATTTGTCTAGAAGACAATCTCGTCATTAAGAATGTTAGACAAAATATGAAGGAATACATCAACAGGCGACTATAAGCTTTTGGAACTATTGGGGGCAGTTTTTTTGATTCATTGGATTTTATTACATACATATTTACAATGAGTCTGCAACTACAGGAGCAGAAGTATGGTTATCTCTTTACCGGCACGTGTGAATAGGCTCTAAGAATACGTGTATAATCAAAGTTTACTTGCATTCAAGGGCAAGAAAAACCTTTTAGGACCCTACATTTTTTTTAATGATAAACGTAAATATGTTGAACCTATATCACTATAAAAAAATAATTAAAATCAACACCACCCACCTCTTTTGCAATTCTGCCTGCTTAAGGGACCCAAAGCTATCCCATTTACTCGTTCATATAGGTAGAAACCCTTTTATAGAAAGAGAGGAACACGACTTGCTTATGTTTCTGGTATATTATTCTTTTTATCATTTTAACGTACAATACGCTGTTTTTGAATCTTCAGTTCGATGATCACCGGAAGGCAAGTGCCCCGTTCTCCCACTTACTCTTACGGACGCTACTGCTTACAATTCTAACAACGTAGATAAATTTTGCATAAAAATTATTGAAATTAATAAACCTAATTACTATTATATTGGAAAAAAATAGTATTATTGACTTTTGATACTTTGAAAATCTATGGGGCCTCTATAATCACGGAGCCGGCCCTGTCTGTATTAAATCTTATTCACCGTAATCAAACATAGATGGTGCTTACTACTCATACATTAATCGATAATACAGTAAACTAGAATAAGAATTTTATTGTAAACAATGTACGTGTAATTATTTAAATTGTTGCAAATAATTAATTAAAATTGTAATAGAAATTAATCAAAATGAACGAAAATATGAAATTGGAGGTAATCAATTATCGAAATTTCAAAAGAAATTGATAATTTTTTAAATAAAATTAACATAACCTCACTATACTTTAATTACATTTTATTGAAATAAATTTAATAAAAAAAAAATTTAATTTTTTTAGATGTTTGATGATGATGATGATGTGGGAGGTATTGCAGAAGGTGAGATGACAATACCAACGAATAAAAATAGAAAGATCGGTGATCCTGAATTTAATACATTAGATGAACCTATACGAGACACAATTGTAATTTTTGATGTTAAAATATTATAGTCTCGGTGGCGGCTGCTGGAACAGCTATCGAGCTAGAAAGAAATGTTGCTTTGGTGAAAAAGAGGACTGTTAGTAGATGAAAGCAAACTTTGTCGACCTTTACATAGGTTGGAACGTTGCGTGTATCGATGGGGAAACTGTTCATTTCCGGACTTATCTTTTATCTTATGTAGTTAACCAACGAAACCTTCTTAGTTGACTAGAAATCGACAAATACAACCCAAAAAATCTGATCTGCCGCCCTCTCTTTTGGCAGTTTTCGTTGTCCAAACAAATATGCGGGAGTAGTTGGAAGTTCTATTTTATCCTATGTAGAATATCGAGTTAGAGAGTAAAATCAATGGTAAACTAAAGCGTAAGCCATCTGCTTTACAAATTACTTTGTCTGCCAGCAAGCAGCCTTTTTCCTTTAACTACATAGGTTGTTTTGGTCTTCTAACAGTCCTCTTTTTCACCAAAGCAACATTTCTTTCTAGCTCTAATAGAGTAAGTGTCCTTGCAGTCGTCGTCCGTTCTATTAATTAAATGTGAAGGATGATAATAATAGAAATTGTTTTAGTTACGTGATTTAAAAACGATTGGGGTCAAATTTGCACATGTATTAATTCCAAAAGAGAAAAAGACCCTACTTAAAGAATGTAAACTATTGGATATTTGTGTTTGATACTGTATTATTATTATTATTAAATAATTTCTATTATTTAGGGGATTTATGGGGACCATTAATCTTATGTACATTCATGGCAATGGTATTACAAGGTTCCAGTGCTGTAGACAATTTAAATGACGGTGGTCCTGAATTTGCTGAAGTTTTTGTAATCGTTTGGATTGGTTCGATGATAGTTACATTAAATTCCAAACTATTAGGTGGAAATATGTAATTTATTGTTTAATAATTTCGAAAAAACACAAACATATCCTATTTGATAAATTATTTTTAGATCATTTTTCCAATGTATTTGTGTTTTGGGTTATTGTCTATTACCAACAACAATAGCACTAATTATCTGTAGGATAATTCTATTAGCTGAACAAACAAATTTATTATTTTTCTTAAGATTTTCCGTATCAATGTTGGGTTTTATATGGGCTACCTATGGTACTGTATTTAATTCTATTTGTTTATTAGGGAAAAAATTAATAATTTTCGTTTTTACAGCTTCCTGGGTATTTTTGGGTGATAGTCAGAAACCGGGTCGTAAAGTACTTGCAGTTTATCCAATTTTTCTATTTTATTTCATAGTATCATGGCTTGTTATTTCACATACAAATATCTAATTGCAGTGGCGTATTAAGAATGAACGGGGCCGTCCCTAAGCGCTGAAGATTACGACCCTTTTAAATCAAATAATTTCTTTTATAATAAATAAACTGAATTGTATTATAGTACTAAATTATGGATCTATTTGAACTTATTGTTTATATTGAAGGACTCCTGAGTTTGGAGTACCCTAAACGAAGTACTTGAAGTTAGGGGTCCTTTTAACGGGGTGCCCCTAGGCGTGCATCTGCCTTTAATACGCCACTGTCTAATTGTGATAAATAATATAATTCCAATAATTGTATAAAATATAAATATTTATTTGTAAATGTTTTAAAATAAATTAGTATTAAACTTCTTATCATTAGTAGTAGTATTTATCAGTTCAATTTGATAACACACAGTTTTAATAATGTTGAAATTGCATTTATTATTGGTATTTTTACCTTGTTATCAATTCTTACAATGTTTAGATGAAAATAATCAACCAGTTGATTGGTTTATTGTTTATAAATTACCGGAAATTCATCAGAAAAGTCCAGGATTTTATTACAATTTTCTAACAAGCAATTATTATCAAAATTGGACATTATCAAACACTCCCATTAATGATTCACATTCAATAATTGGTAATACTTTGGGTTTTCTATTTGATAACAAACAAGTGAGTAATTTCGAATTTTTATGTTATAAATTGATGATTTTTCTCTAAATAACTCACCAGGACAATTTGGCTTATATTGCATACAATGATCAACCACCGGATTCATCAAGTAACCCCAATAAAGGCCACACAAAAGGTGTACTAGCAACTGATACAATTTCAGGATTTTGGTTAATACACTCTGTACCACATTTTCCAAATTTAACACGATTTTCATACAATTTCCCCGATAATGGTTTAGTTTATGGTCAAACTTTATTGTGTATAACTTTAGATTTATCTAGCATTAACCAGATTAGTCTACAATTACAATATAATGAGCCACAAATTTTTGTTCATAAATTTCCAGAAATTTACAACAATAAACTATCAAATTTACGCGATTTAATTGATGGTAAAATAGTGAAAACACCACCATGGTTTAGGAAACAATCGTTTAAATCTAGGGGAAATTTCGATTTTTTTTCATTTGCCAAATCGAATAAGTTTAATAAAGATTTGTATGAAGATTGGCTTGCACCAGATTTACAAAATGATTTGTTTGTTGAATCGTGGTTGAATGGTCGCGGCAAATTACCATCAAATTGTAGTAAACCCTTCAAGTATACAATACTTTAATCTAAACAATTACTTGGATTTTAAGCTTTTTTTCGAATTGTAGGGTGTACAATATCGAATCTATAAATATAGACACAGATAGATTAGATTTTAAATCGACTCATGATCATTCCAAATGGGCTATTTCAATGCACTCGAACAACTCTAATTGGATTTGTATTGGTGATATTAACAGAATGGTAATTATTCTTCGATTTCTGTAGTGTGAATTTACTTCAAAATAATTGTAGCAACATCAAAAATCTCGAGGTGGTGGGACTGTTTGTTTACAAAACGAAATTCTACATAAAAACTACAAGGAACTGGTGTCAATTATAGAAAAATGCACAGTTTAACATTTAAAACAATCTATTTTGAATTTTTTACACAATAAATTACATGTTTTTACAATAAATTGAATCTATTTTTGTTGTTCATAATAACTATGAACAGATGGTTGTGGACAGCGATGCTTTAACATTTCAATTTCTGCATCAAAATAACTAGTACGTGTATAACAATAATATTCAGGATTTTTATAATTGCCATCTTTACTAGCACCAGGACCAACAGGTTCGTTTGGTACATTTACAACTGTTGCACTTAAACCTGGAACATTATCTGCTCTTTGATTCACACCATCATTTGGACATTGTGATTGTTTTTTATTGTAAATAATTTTACCAGCTGTAAAATTACGTGTGAATTTTGAAAAATTACGAACTTTCGTTAGATTTCCTGTTAATAAAGACATTTCTTCGATCAACTCTCAATTTAATCAATTTAGATAATTTTGAGGTTATGATAAAATGTCAAAATAGAAACAATTACGTAAGTGTTGCCAATATAAAAATTTATAGAACGAAAAATACTAGACTTAAATAGTTTTACGGATAATTATTTGAATTTATCGCTAGAATTTTGCACAAAAGCAATAGTTTTGGTCAATTTTTGATTTTATTTAAAAGTTTGTAATGTAAATTTGCTAAAAACTGGTTTCTTATAAATTAGAAAAAAAAAACGGAATGCTAGTTTTTCAAGTGTACCAATAATGACTTTCAAAAGTTACTAACACCGGCAACCTTGAATCATTTTTCCAGTATTAATTATGTATCACAAAAATAAATATTGAAATTTAGATTAATTAAATCATAATTAAATTTATAGACATCATTTAAGATTAACAATAGATCAAATAATGTATTTATAATAATATTTTTCATAAATGTATTGCCAACTGTTGTTTACTACATAGAACTATATGTATTGTTGATCACTTATGTCAGGTCTACTGATTTTACAGTAGATCTACGGTTTTTGACTTCGGCCTATCGATCTAGCGATTTAAATACTGTCGAAAAAAGTATTTAATTATAGAAATATTAACAGATAGTTCTTTGTATAGATGCTGAAATTATTGATTTCTTTTTTTTAATTTATTATGTTATAATTAGATAGCGTGAACTGATGAATTTTATTGTATAAAAAAAAAATCAACGTCGTGGCAACACTGTAGTTGATATCTATCAAATTGAGAAAAGTAGAGGGCGTTCGTTTGTTTTTTGTTTATTCATTATCTGCAAACTGCAAATATCAGTTAAAAATAGTAACGGTAAGTTTAGTATTTTTGTTGATAATAATAATAATAATAATAATGGTTTAATATTGAAGTGATTTTCAGATAGAAAAACAAAAATGCCGAAGAAGAAGAAGCCGAGTAAAAATGGATTTTTCCAATTTGCTCTCGAAATACGTGATAAAAACCCTCAAAAGTTTCCAAATATTCAAGCAGCCGTTGACCATGCCAACGTAATTTGGGCGGTAATTTTTTTTTTTTTAATCAAAATATAAATAAGATTATATTAAAAGTTTAATTATTATAGCGGATGTCAATAGATGAACGAGAACCTTTTAATAACCGTGCCCAATTAGTTGGGAACAATGGAAAACCGATAAAATATACTACGGATGGTCAACCGATAGATGAAATTGAGAAACAGCAGGAAGAGGAAAAAATGAAACTACAGGAAATGAAGAATGAAATTAGGAATATGTTGCAGAATGCCAAAATTAATAACGGTAAATGTTTTTTTTTTTTTATTAATTATTATGTACAGTGAACAACAAAAGTATTATTTGGAATGATTTATTAATTGTCATATAATAATAATAAAACAATGAGAGTTATAGGAGGTAACACTTCAGGTGGTAGCCAACAAAATTAGGTGGGCCACGCAAGCGCCCACATTTTTGGTTGCATTTACATTCAACAAGAAGGTGATTGGCTGTTTTTTTATTATTATTATCTCGGAACTTGCACGTGTTTTACTAAATTTCAGTCTTTTGCCACTTCGATTGTTATATTGTTAAGTAATTGGTATATTGGTAATTATTATTATTTACAGTGGCATAGTGTCGGATAGCAGAATTTAAATTAGCGCCTAATAGTTGACAGTACTATCCCATCCACCCTTATTCCTATGCCACTAATTATGTTTACAAAGATGTGTCAGTTTCCACCCCACAAAAATATTCGATAAAAAACAAGACTAAACGAAATTGTATCTATACGATGTTAAAATATACAGAGTGTCCCAGGGGTACGAGGAACCTTCATACCTCCGTCGCTATTCAAGATATAGACTTTCGCTTTTTTTCCAACGGTAGTTACGGACATTCTGCACAATTTAAAATTATTTTTATTATTTACAGGGTGTCGCTATACAGGCTGGCGCACCAAACTTATGTTTTTTTAAATACAAGCATCATTTGAAAGCTCTTTCAATTCTCATCAAAATGAGTTCAATATTAATAAGCGAATTATGGACCGTTTAGATTTTATTGTCAAAAGAAGAGTGCAAGGGTGCCATTTTTGAAAAATCATTACGACTTTACTGTTGAAAATAAATCAGCAATTAAAGTGTCCAAGGTTTTTGCATGTCCTGAAATTTCATTTAAGTGCTTGTTAATCAACCACATCCAATTACTGTATACAGGGTGTGCCCAAACGCAAAACTGTATATTACTCAGTTTTTTCAAATATAACACCCTATATTTTTTTATACCATTGATTAGCATTTTTGATAAGCTTTCTAACGGTGTACGGTTTGTGTGGTCTATTTTGAAAAACTGATGAGATTTTGAAAATAGTCTTTATTCAAAAAATAATTTAAGTAGGCTGTAAAATGTCCACAGTTATGTTTATATGGGTAAAAAGAAATGGGAAACACATTAATATCAACGATAATTGTTATTAAAATATCATAAAGAAGGGAAATCATACAATTTTCTGCTTAACGGTACCATTGCTGTCTAATTAGAGTAATTAGAAACAAATTGCAGTCGTAACAGATAGGCAACTTATTCTAGGAAACCATTTGAGTTTCAAAGAAACTGAGACAAGAAAAAAGCTGATTGCAGAAGTAAGTCTAAGGTGGCCCATATACACACATCCATTTAGGCTCGAGCCTAGGCCTAAATCCTTCACTGCTTCTGGCCCATCAGGCAAATTACCGTAAATCGCGGCATATAAGACGATAATGTTCATAAGTCGATATTGAAAAATACACCCCTTAATTTAGATTTATAGGTATTTTTGTTTTATAAGCCGACCTGTTAGTTTTGTGATAGAATTTATCAACATCTGTTTGTTTAGTCTTTAAGATAGTGCAATTTTTTATTGCAACGTAAACTAATTCTCCGAATAGAGTAATCTAAAACAAAACAACACTATTTCAGATTATTTTATCATCACTACGTAGCTTATCTTAACAATAACAAACAAGAAAAAAAATAAAAACGAAACTATTGGTGAAACAGGATATTTATTTATAATTTTTTTTTAAAAAAAGTCCTAATACCTGAAAAATATCAATAAAGGCGATATTTAACTTTAAAACGATTATGCGTATTTATATATATATTTTTTGTAAACATTAAGATTTTACAGATTAAGATTTTAAGGCATTTTTTTGTTTTAAATATCGACTTGTATGCCGTGATTTACTTATAAATATATTGAATAAATTTTAATTCATAATTTGTGTTTCAAGAACTATGTGATTTTGTTGGCCCAACCACATTTGTCCAATTTGCTGACCCACTGATAATTACTGTATACAAGTAGGAAGCCGTAATTATTTCACAATCAGTCAATTTCATTTGTTGGAAGCGGTGTATTTTTTTTTTTCTCTATAATTCAAACAATTTTTATATTCACACATCTCCAGATCATATTTTCTGTAACTTTTGAAATGTATGTTCTGAATTGTTGTCCAAATTCAAAAGAATGTTACACACTTAGCCGAGAAGGGTGATATCTGAGAATTTTGTCGTGGGCCTGGTGTCGAAAAGGGTCCTCCCGACGTGATATATAACTGTGTTTATACAACGAAGATCAAAGGTGATGCACTGTTTCAAGTAAGGCCTAGACAACAATAATCTTCAAGATGCTTTAATTTGATCCTAGTTCATTTAACAAATTCCTGCGTGAATGTTCCGTTTAGTCCTTCGTTTCTACACAAATAGGGCACGACAGATAATATGATTATCCTCTTTGTATTTAGCTAAAAGAGCGACCGTTAAGGCTTGATGATGCACAATTTTGGCGTCAACTTACCAGTTGACAGATTATAGTAGGAGAGCTAGCAACGGTTTCATTCAAGTCATTTTATAACGCAGGGTTTTAGACGTAGGACTTATATAATTATTGAATCGTGTATAGATAAGGTTCTAGCACCTGAACCTCGAAGGTACATACGTCTCACCTGACAGGTAAGGTAACTAGGTAACCGTATTAGTAACACGTCTGAAATTTTTACTGAAGCAAGTGTACCATGTGTAAATAACATTTGCAAAAATCGAGATCTCAATTCCACTGATAACACCCTTAAAAAAATTATTAAAATGTACGATTTTCATTCAAAACATTGGCTTCAATCGAGGGGTGCGGAGTGAGAGGCAGGTATAGTAGAAACAGTCAAAGGTTCAGCTTTATACAAAAATCCAAAAACAAGGCGATTCAATAAATAAACCACATTGGGGACTTCCGAAAATATTAACGAAACGTGAAATTCAAAAAAAAATCCTTTTATGTCAGGACCTCAATTACGTCACCGATTATCAAACAACAGTGGTTTATTTGGTCAAATTCGTAGGAGGAAACTACCAGCTGAGTTTTACTTCCAACAAGAAAAATGAATTACAAACAATAATCATTCGAATACTTTCGTTGCACACTATAATAATATGTACTTATGTAGAAAAATATGTACTAAATATGTTGATAATTTTGTTAATTTAGCGATAGCAGATGAGGAATTTTTAATAATTGATATTAACACGTTGATATTTGTACCATCGGAAAATAAGTATTACATCTGCGAGATAGCTATTGTGCCATTTACATTGAAAAATGGTATAGATAATGACAAAGTGTATCATGAAATTGTAATGCCAGGTTTGTTGGAATTTTTAAATCATCTTAAAAGATCCTAGTTTTTTTTTTCAATATTGTCTTTTTACAGGAAAATTACCATTAGGTTTCTATGGTGATGCGCAAATACATTCAAAAGAAACTCATCAATTATTAGATTATGTCAAGGATGAAGACAATACAGAATTAGTTTATAGAACATTGATGCAATATTTAGAAAAATATAAAAAATTTGGTAAATTACCAATTCTATATACTAATTCTAAATGTCTTGAGATTGTTCAGAAAATATTAAATGATATACTATACGACATACGTTCCAAATACACTATCAAAGTGTATAATTTACAATATTTATTTTATATATTAAGAAATGCAGTAACAGATGAACGTATTGTTTGGCAATCGGAAGGATTTAGTGATCGTGAGATTGAAAGGGATGTGTATGCGTACACATCACGTATTGCTTGTGATGTAAATTTGTTTAAAAAACAATTTTTCTTTTTATAAATAAAAACAAATTTCATTGTAGTATCATGAAGAAATCGATGTAATTACTTATTGTAGTCGATCAAGGGCTATACGTTTTGCTTATATAATATGTGATAATTGCTGTACAGATTTAGGAATTCCCCTAATTCCAGGAAAACATGTACCACATTCAGCTAAATTATCCCAACCATTCGTAGTAAATCCACAAAAACATGTAAATTTTTGATTATAATTTGAAATAACAATATAATTAGCTTTATCATTTATTTTTTTTAAGGGTATTTCTGCAGCTCCTAGTTGTGACTCGTTATGGAGCAATGCTGATGCACTTTCCGAATATGTATGCAAATTGTTTATTATTAGTATTTTGTTAAATAACTTATTAACATTTTAGAGTATGGATGCACAATGGGATATAGTTGGTCTAAAAAAAGAACCAAATGATACGAATTTTGTTAAACCAAGAATGCCGAAAGCAGAAAATTCTGTAATTAATTAGTTTAATTTATAAAGTTCGATATTAATTTGTTTGTTTTTAATAGGGAATCTCTAGGGCGTACAGTCGTGAAACAGTATGGAGTAATTCCGATTTAACTGAAAATGTTTGTTTTCCATCTCTAATTGTTGTTAATTTCTAATTTGGATATTTAATTTTTTTTAGGATCCTGATGATCAGTGGAGGACGGTTGCATCTAAGAAAGATAATAAACCGAAAGCTGGACAGACAATGATGCCAGCCGGTTAGTTTTGATTATTAAAGGTCCATCCTTATTAAGTCGTTGGACAAAGCCACACACGTTTGTCGACGTGTTGCGCATTGTCGGTCGGCATAATGGGGGTGCACCTTAACAATCTTTTTATATTTATCATTGTATTTTACAGGCATGAGAACGCCGTTGAAGAAAAATGCGAAATTTCCATCCCATGGATTTAAAAAATAAATTGTTTCTGTATTATGTTTTGTATTGTATTGTTGTGTTTGTTTTTAGTTGTGTCGTTTTAATATTTTTTTCAAATTCAGTTAAAATTCGTTATATTTTTAATCTTTTGATTTGATAATAATTTTTAGAATAACATAATTAATAGTTTAAGTTAAATATGTAAAACTGCAGGATTCTTGCATGCTTCTTTATGACTTTGTGTAATAAGTTGACAGACAACTTCTCGAAAATTAATAAGACTAGCATCCTGTAGTTCTTGATTAAATATCTGAAATGAAAACAATTTATTTTTGTTAGAAGAAAAGAAAAAATCTCGTGATATGTTCTAATGATGTATCGTTATTTAAAATTGTTTTTCAAAGCATATCAGATTTTATGTTTACCCCATTATATAAAATCGTTGGAATAAATTTTGGTGAAATATTTTTTGTATGTTCTTCAGCTGTTAATTGTAAATCTGTCCCTAATTTTGTACTGTAACACTGTGAAACTTGTTCCATATTTAAACCGTTTCGTTCCATACACTGATAAAACAAATATTACAAAAATATTTGATCAATAACTTGTGAAAACGTATCTACCTCAACCGCATTGTCGGGATTGCTTCTGTAATTTATCATAAAACAATGAGCAAAGTCCACTTGTCTACTTTGATTTGGTAAATTTGCAAGAGCACAAGATTGCAAACGATTACCGGCACATTCTTTGGGTCCATGTTGACACACAAAATCGTTGCCACCGTTTAAACTCTTCAATGTAGAAAAATTGGGTTTCAAACTGAAAAAAATTAAAGAAAACTTACCGCACTTTTCCCAAATGGTATCAATTTCAAATTAACATAAGGCTCAATTTCTGGCCAAATAGGCTTTAATTGTTGTATGATAAATTTCATACTATCAGGACATAAAGATTCGTACAAAATATCCACATTTAACTTGTAAAAATAAAAATAAAAACTTAAATTCATTAAAAACTTGATTAATTGAGGAAAATTACCTTATTGTTAGACTCGATAGCAGTACTGTCATGTGATAATAGAATAAATATAAGTAAACACAACATAATGCTTGTGGTTTTTGTTTTTGTAGAGAAACGGTAACAATTAACTTGAGATAATAGAGATTTAGATATATGACCTCGTTTAATTAGAAAGTACCCTTATGAGTCATTGTTTTTCTTTTTCAAATATTTAAAATTACGGTAAATGCGAACTAATTGAGGACAGTGGAAGTTTTCAAACAGAAATGAATTCTAAGAAAGGAAAAATCCGAAATTTGGAAAATTTAGGATTCAAATATTGGGTAGTTTGAAAACTATAGTAATAGCGCCATCTATTAATCTAAGTGTAAACTAAGCAGTATTTTACAGAATTGATTTAATTATAATTAAAGTAAATATAAGTGATAGGCATTAAATTTGCTTTTATTCGTTTTATTCACTTGAATTGGCTGTGATTATTACCATTTGTTTGATTTTTGCTAATTCCCGAAAAAATTGTCAAATTTGCAAGTTTTAATGCCATCTATGTGCGGATTTTGTAGTTGGTTGAAATTGGAGGGAAATTCGTAACTTAACCTAAAAGTTTTTTTAAAGTAATAACAGTGTAAAGTATGGAAAATTCGTTAGAAATACCGGAAAATTTCGAATTTCCCTATCAACCATATCAAATACAATTTGAATTTATGAGAAATTTATATTCGTGTATTGAAAATCGACAATTAGGGATCTTTGAAAGTCCTACAGGAACCGTAAGTTTATTTGTATTGTTCCAGGATTTATTTATTAATTTACGGAATAATTTTAAGGGTAAATCATTGAGTATTATTTGTGGTGCGATACGATGGTTGAAAGATCATAATAAACACAAAAAAGATGATTTAGAGGAGAAAATTAAAAAATTGGAAATTGAGAAAGACGAATTGGCAAAAACAACAAATGATTGGTTGATAACACAATCTAAACAAATCGAATTGAATTATATGATGAATAATTTAAAATTAGATCTACGGAAGATTGTGGATTATGATAAGAAAATAGAGAAATTGAAAAATGAAACGAAATCAAAGAAAATCAATAAAAATTTTGATAATAAAGAAGAAATTCATTTGATTGCAACCAATGGTGATAATAATGTTGTTGATGATGATAATGATGATGGTGATCTATTATTACATGAAACTGTAGAAGAGAATTCATCTGATAACGAAGATAGTGATGATAATAACGAGGAGACATATGAGAATACAAAAATTTTCATTTGTAGTCGAACACATTCACAATTATCACAATTTATAGGGGAAATAATTAAATCACCATTTAACAAAGATGTACGTGTATCGATTCTAGCATCACGACAAACGTTCTGTATCAATCCATCGGTAAAACAATTAAAAAACAATAATTTGATCAATGAGAAATGTTTAGATTTACAAAATAAGAAGTTAAAACACACCGATAACGATGGGAAAGTATTGAAGAAACGTAAAGAAACATGTAAATGTCCATATTTTAAACAGAATTCCATAGAGAAATTGCGAAATTCTATATTGACTGATGTACAAGATATTGAAGATTTGATGAAACAATCGAGAATTTTGAATAGTTGTCCATATTATGCTAGTCGTTTGGCTTGTAAAGATGCTGAAATCGTTCTAGTACCATATCAGACAATTCTACATAAACCGACAAGAGAAGCGAATGGTATTAAATTGAAAAATAATATTTTAATTATCGATGAAGCACACAATTTATTGGAAACAATGGCGCAAATTTACAGTTCCGAATTGAATTCAAAACAAATTGTTGACGCATTACAACAATTGAAATTTTATAAAAATCGTTTCAATACGAAATTATCAGCATTTAATCTATTGCATATCAATCAATTAATTTTTGTTTTAAATAAATTAGAGAAATTTATTAAAAAATTCGATGGTGACAAGCAACAGGAAGTGTTCAAAGTTGAAGATTTCGTTATTTCATCTGAAATTGATAATTTCAACATGTTCAAATTGACAAAATTCTGTAAAGACAGTCGAATTGCACAAAAAGTAATTTTTATTCAATTATTATCACAATATTAAGGCCGTGCATAGGATGTACTGTTAAGCTAGGCATTCATAGTCCAGTTAAGTTGTAGGACTACAGTTAGACGCGTCTGACCATTCACGCTCCCACAAGGGATCCAACTATAGTTGTTCCCACCAATCCTCCTTAAAGCTTGGCATTCTCTATCCAACACTCGCCTCCTGTAGGACCTTTCAATTCAACAAGTGAGCTTGTACTGTTTGTAGGACTTGTAGAAGACAATTTCACCACTCACAAACCAACGCGGTAGCATGTAGCATGGGGGTGGCTCATCCTCCTACACCATCCTACAAGTATTCCTACACCCTATTCACACTCAAATGGTAGGTCAACAACGAACGATCGGTTCGAGTGTAGTCCTACGGATTTAACTGTGGATGCCTAGCTTTAATGTAGTCTGTTGTAGAGCTGTGGTCGAATTACGTCAATTAATTATCTGTTACCTTGAAAGAAGGCATAGTTGCGGCGAAGGTTGAAGAAGTCCCTTTATGTCCGATTCAAACGTACGGTTGAGGCATGGTCAGTCAACATCGCTTACATAGACATCAGTGGGTGCATTCACATTAGCCGGTCCAGTCACAATCAAATTTCGATCAAGACCACCAAAATCAAGTTGGAAGCGATCTTGACCGTTTTGGTTCGTTTGTTTTTTGTATTGGTATTCATTCTGGTGTTATTTTTTTTTTTGTTAAATCACGTTCCAGGAAGCACAGTAAACGTATAAATTCTTCATCATCAGACATACGGAAATATTTATAGAATTTAGATATAAATTATAACAAGTCGGTGAACAATTCGTCTTCTTCTAGTCGGTTCTTAACACGTTCCGTGCCGGACCGATTTTTGAAGACCTTCCGTTTAGGCCACGTGGGACGTATACGACCCACCCTTTTACGATTAAATAAATTTGTTTTTGACTTACGACTTACAATTTTTCAATACTACAAAGTCATAATTAGCAAGAAAAGAGTATAAATTTTAATATGCATTGGACAACAAAGCAAGAAATTCAGTTTTTAAGGAATTATTTTAACAAACACACATTTTTAAAGAATTCTTCGTTTTTCAATGAGAATTCCAAGTGGCCAGAACGGAAAATCCAACGGGGGTCGTATACGCCCTACGCGGCACGGAACGTGTTAAGCATCGGATGTAACCACAATTATCGTTTTCTTTGTAACATTGCATTCTCCTTGATACTTCTGTTAAATCCTCTTGTCATCTCTTTGCTAATCTGGTGGGTCGTAAAAAGTTTCCATTTTTGAAAGTGGGTCCCAAAAGTCCGATTAAAATTGGGATTCGCCTTAACCAAACTGCGTCGCCACCCATCGAGACTCGTTAGAAGAATGTCACCGAAAAACGGGTGCGGCTTGCATCCAATTGACACGTTTAGCCTGAATAAGCCTGTGATTCAGTTAGGCGAGTTGACGAATTGGCGAACGCAAGTTTGTCGCATTGGTGTTACACACAAAAACGCAGTTCCTCAGCTAGTAGAAACACGATCTAAGCTAAATAAGCTATTGCACATGCACCTCACATCTAAATAAATTTGTTAAAGTACTCCCTAGCGACTATTTAATTTATTGTCAGAGCCTCATTAAACTTAAATCTAGCCTTGGAAAAACATAAGTATCCACCGCTGTAGGAGCAATCGACGCACCTATGCCATGGGGTAATTTGACCTTTTCGCTGCATCAAATTTAATTGCATTTGAACTACTGTGTGAAAAGTTAACTTTATTAGAGCTCTGCTACAAAATCTCAGTTTAGTACTGCAAAATTCCTTTGCACGTCCTTAGTAAAACTTGTTTTAATGCCAAATTGATGTTTTCAGGTGCGAAACTACTCAGTCAAGTATCCACAAGATTTGCAAAATAAGACTGGTCCTTTAAAAACTGTTGGTATTAAAGAATTTCTAAAAACTATAAAAAAATCAAATGATAATGATAATAGTGAATCGATTACATCAACTGATGGAACACCACAGTTGATAAGAACACCCTTATTGTCAGTGATAACATTTTTAGAATCTTTAACGTATAATTATAATGATGCACGAATCTTTATAAAAAATCAAAATCTACAGTTTTTTTTATTGAATCCATCTGAGAATTTCAGGGAAATTATTAAAGAGACACGTAGTATAATTGTGGCTGGTGGTACAATGAAACCAACAACAGAATTTCGACAACGTCTATTTATTAATTGTGGTGTTAAACGAGAACGTATTATCGAATTTTCATGTAATCATATAATACCACCTGATAATATTTTACCAATTATTTTAACAAAAGGAGCAGAAAATCAAACATTATGTTTCAATTATGAAACGCGTACAAACATGATTGATAATGTGAAAACAATAATTCTAGAATGTTGTCAACGTATTTTAGGTGGTATTGTTGTATTTTTCCCATCATATAATTATGAAAATTTAATTTATAATGAATTGAAAAAATTACAAATAAAACAGCAGATTTTCCGCGAACCAAAAGAATCAAATCAAGTTGAAACTATCTTGAAACAATATTCTAATGTTATCGGCAAGAGTAAACAAGCACTACTACTGAGTGTTGTTGGTATTTTCCTTCAATTATTGTAAATAAATTAAGAAAATTCAATGATTTATTACTGTATTTCAGGTGGAAAATTGAGTGAAGGCTTAAATTTCAATGATGATCTAGGGCGTTGTATTATCGTTGTCGGTTTACCATATGCTAACATTACAGCATTAGATTTAAGAGAAAAAATGGCATATTTAGATAGAACTGAAGTATTTCTTGTCAATCAATTATTATTTTATTAATTAAATTATTAAATTTGTTATTGTTTCTTTTTCCGGTGTGGTAATAGGGTGCAGGTGCTGGTCGTGATTTTTATATAAATCTATGTATGAAATCTGTGAATCAATCGATTGGACGTGCTGTTCGACATAAAAATGATTATGCGACAATTTTATTAATCGATGAACGTTATAATAGCGGTAAAATCAAGAATTTGTTACCAACTTGGATACAACAATCATTGAAAATTTGTAATTATGATGAGACTTTTGAGAATATTGAACAGTTTTTCCGTAATAAAAACAAACTTTAATTATTGCTGTAATTTAGTTTTTGCTTTTTTTTTTCCTAACATATTTTTGTTTTTTTTTCGGACGTAATTGATAAGAGCCTCCGTGG
>JAZBGY010001005.1:0-32171 GCA_037414755.1 Lydus trimaculatus | reverse complement strand
CCGCCTCAGTAGGCAGGTACGAAAACGAGCGATTTCCCCTCTCAGCCCGAAAAGTGCGGCATTACTCTAAATGTCTAAGCTCCAGTTTAGTTTCAGTTTCTTAACCGAGCCAAAATACCGCTTGTGACCGACCTTGAGCATAAGACTCATATTACACCGCCACGTACTTAAACACTCCTCAACTAAAATGAGCCTAATGCGCAAAGAATATAAGAGTGGTTTACAGCAAGGTCGACCATAAGTCTCGAATAAGCAACTAAAGCTGACTTTACATGAAGATATGTTTGAGTTCTGTTTTATCACAATGGGATTTACGTTTAGTGAACTTTGAGTGGGTTTGGGAAAGGGTCGCAAAATTTCAAGGGCACTTCATGTTTTACACATGCGTGTCAGTCAAGTCGGACTAAACGGGGTATAAATGTTATACACAGTTATTTTCCAACAGTTCATGAACAATGGTAGGAAATTTTCAAATATACATACATTCAACAATAAAGTGCATATTGAAGATGTAAATTGTAACTGTTTAGAAAACCTTGGATTTATATTTTCATTTCTAAGCTCGGTAAAATAATAATCGACACTGCCAATTTTGTTTATTATTATGAGAGAAAAAAAAAACAACAATTATACAAAAAACCAAACAATGACATAAATTTCACAATTTCGTAACGTTTTTGTAATTTAATTTTCATTCTTTACATTATTTTTAATAATTTCTCATAGATTTAGTGGAAATTTCTAATGAACATAAATCGTGACGTCAGCATTAGACCTAAAAATCTAACCAATCAAACACTAGATTCATCAAATTTGCTACGATAATTGGTGCAGATTGACTATGACGTCATTGTGATACTTTATTGCGCTATTAGTAGATTTTAAACGGTCTATTTATTTAAACAATTACTACTATTACAACAATACAAAAAATAAGAATCAAGTACCAAGTGAAAGGTTGTTGATTTGAAACGAAAAAAAGTGATGTAGGCGACAAACTATTCTAAACTCAACTAACTCAAGGTTTCACTTTTTAGATTATTATTATTATTGCGACTACCATCATCATCATGACTCGTATCCAAGAGAAACTGCCCCATGATAAACCGCTAAATTCAACATTCTACCAACATCCATTCCATCAAACCACACTGTTGGAAGGTTTGAATTCGTTACGTGAAAAAGGTGAATTATTGGATATCACATTGATAATTGAAGAACAAATGTTTAAAGCACATAAAGCTGTATTGTCAGCATGTAGTGATTATTTTCGTGCCATGTTCACTGATAATATGTTAGAATCACGCCAACATGAGATACGTTTGAATGGTATAACAGCAAATGGTTTTGATCATCTCTTGGAATATGCTTATACATCAACATTAATGTTGAATTTAAATAATGTACAAGATGTATTAGAGGCAGCATCACATATACAAATGAATGCTGTTATTGAAGCATGCGAACAATATTTACAAAATCATATTGATATTGATAATTGTGTGGATATTGCAACAATTGCCGAAATTTATACATTACCAATATTAAAAACGAAAGTTTATCGTTTTATGAGTGAACATTTATTAGAATTTTCAAATTCAAAAGAATTCTATCGATTAACACCCCAACAATTAGAGAAATTATTAGCATACGATTATCCAGTTGATTGTTCAGAAGCTGATGTTTTACGAATTATATTAGCATGGTTCTTTCATGTGGACACATCCAAGTAAGTTTTGAATTTAGCGCGTGTCTCTTATGTACGCAAGCGCACTATAACCTTATTTTGGCGGCTAATTCAAATAATTCTTTATTTTTCCAGATTAGAGTTGCGTATTTCTTACGCTATTCGCATCATTCAACATATCCATTTTAAAGAGATATCACCACGTAAATTGCACAATATCTTGGATAAAATTTTCCAAGAACATAAAAACGAATGGGAATTGTACAAAATTATTTTATCAGAAGCTTATATGCAAAGTAATTGTTATCAAATGTTACCAAATGTGAATTTATTAAATTCAAGAGGTATGGAATGTGCAATATTGAAAATTGGTGGTTTTGGTTTGAATGGTATCACAAATGAGATCACTTATTGTTTTTATAATGAAAAGAAATGGCGTCATTTAACAACAATACCACATGTTGAACAATGCAATTTCGGCACAGCTGTATTGAATAATGAATTATATATTGTTGGTGGTTGTTTTAATCAATCATTACAAGAGAATATCCATCCATTTGGTTTCAAATATAGTCCAAGATATGATAAATGGTCAACAATGTCACCAATGAAAATTGAACGTTGTCGTTTCTCATTGAATATTGTTGGTGGTATGTTGTATGCTGTTGGTGGTTGTAGTGAAGTAGATGAATATGATACGAGTACATGTGAATGTTATGATCCAGTATTAGATATGTGGTATATGATAAAATCATTACCAGTTTATTTAACACAACATTCAGCTGCCAGTTATGAATATAATTTAGATTTGAAATTATTTATAAGTGGTGGTATGGATCGTGATACAATCCAATCATCGATGTATTGTTATACAATAAATGAGGATAAATGGCATCAATGTGCACCAATGTTGAAAGCACGTGCTGATCACACAATGTTAACAATCGGTGATTATTTGTATGTTTGTGGTGGTTGGACTGAAGGTAATAATGATAATCGTCCACGTATATTAGTTGATACAATTGATAAATATGATGTGAAAAATGATCAATGGATTACTATTACAAATATACCAACACCACGTTATCATGCTGGTATCGTATGTGTTGATAGGAAAATTTATTTTATTGGTGGTTTTTATAGTGATGATATGTTTGATAAAAGTACAGCAGCTATTGAATATTATAATATCGATACAGATCAATGGACAAGTGAAGAGAAATATCCACAAGATATATGGGAACATACATGTGCCACATTATTTATACCGAAATGGCGGGATGATATGCAAGATATGGAAGTTGTAGCATCATCAAACAGTATTATATAATTCATTTAATTTGTTATAAATTAGCTTTTATACAACAATCGTAAATAAATATCTATTCTTATAAAATTATTCAATTTAAATAATTCGAATACGGTCCTGTTTATTTTATATATATATTTATAAACACGTAGAGATGTCGCTAGTGTTGATGTCGGTAAGTTTGGTATTTAGTTGTGATATGATGGCGTGACGGTCGCGTTGAATAACACTTCGAAGACGTCCTGCAGGTTGCCGCAACATGCCTGATAATTTGAATACAATTGCCTTTAATCGTTTACAAAATGTGTGTGTGTGTGGTGTATTGTTTTTCAGATAGTCGACAAACAACGCTATTTCCATCAGTTTAATTTTTATTTGATAGAATGATGATGACCGTCGTCGCCGTAGCCGTTGAATGGTGCAAGATTGGCGCATTAGCGCAGTCTCAGTTTTAAACTTCGTACAGTACACACACATACACAATTCAATTTTATATAGTTTCGTTCTGAACATCAGGTGGTATGGGGTTATTCGCTTAATTTCGTTGTGTTTTTTTTGTATTGTTCATTTGTTTTTAATATTTGAAGAAAAAATAATCAAGTTATCCGTGCCTAGTCTTATAAATTCGATTCGTTAAATGCGGTAAATCGTTGGTATCTACATAGAATTAGGGAATCGGGACTATATTTTTCTGGAATTCAGTGTTCTCCTCCGGTGAAATATAATCGAAATAAGTTGAAACACACGAAACATTGACAGAGAGGATTTTAGTTCAATAACATTCTGCAATCTAGCCACAGTGTGTGTGTGTGACAGAGAAAGAGAGAAGAGGCTCCGTTAGTCGTTTTTCCAGTGTGTATAAGTGGATTTCTTAATTTGGTGTACAATTTTTAAGTGTTTGTGTATGTGAGTGTCTATTTCCATACACGAAATGTTGAATTTTCCCAGTGTCTTTCTATTTTGAGTAAAAAAAAAAGTAAAGAGCGCAAGACAATTTAGTGCAAATTCTGCTGTTTTCTTCTTCCTATCATTTCAAATTACGTTGATTATGCGCTGATGGAATACAATTATTGTTGTTATTGTTATTATTGGTGCATTGGCCTGTTGTTATTGTCACAGGTTGTGCGACATCATAATCGTGACAATTTCAATTATTTATTATAATGTCGGGCAATCATATGAATAACGAACAAGAACATAAATCGCCAAGGGAAAGTGGCGAAGATTCAGAAGACGAAAGCGAAATATTAGAAGAGAGTCCTTGTGGACGATGGTTGAAACGGCGCGAAGAGGTAAATCAATCATTCGTTATTATTTTTGTTTTTCCATAGTTGACTAGATATTACAGACAAAAAAAAAACAATATCCTGGTAATTTCCCGAATAAACCTAACCTCTATTCGATTGACATAAGGCCATGTTTAACCGGCAACCATTTTGATGTTTGGCTGATTGGTTGGTTGGTTGGTGATTAGATAGAGATAGATGAATATTGTTGTAGAGAGCATGCTTTACGGCGCCAGGTGACGTCACGGGATCGATGCCGGGCGCCGGAATCACTCTCTCTATCGCTCTTACTCTCTTTCTCTCTGTCTTTGTTACTTTTATATCTCAATTTTATTGCGACACTACGTCATTTTACAGCTTTCTTGTTTCATACATTTTTTTTTTTTCGTGTGTTATTTAGATTCGGAACGAGACGACAATGTCTATAACTAAAAACCGATCACTAATTATTCTTTTTTCGCCGCGGCCGCCGCCATCCGTATACCATTCATTGTAAATAGCACCTATAACACATAATAATGTGCTGAAGCTATTTTTAGAATTAGTAGAAGAACTATGACCTTCTTTATAAAATAAATATAAAAGTAAGATAGTTTATAATAAAACTGGTTTATATCGAATGGAATTTCATACATACACACACACACACATACATGGATAGAAAAATCAACTATTAACGAAATTGGAAAATTCAAAGTCTAATCTGTTCAACAATTCCTCATTAAGATTCATTATAATCACCTTAGATAACCTCGAAGGAACAAAAAATATGGTTGAGCATCTAGATCTAAATTGAAACTCTAGCACACCTGGTGTCCCATCGAAATGTCATTTTTCAAACAGGTTAAAGTTTCTTGTCTCTAATCAGTGAAGGATTTAGGCCTAGGCCCGCGAGGCCCGGGCCTAGGGCGGCAAAATTTGACAAATGCTAAAAATTAAAAACTGAATGAGTTTTCTGTCGATTTTGAGAACAATTTTTATTGCTTTTTTCTCTTACTGTTAGTACTCAGAAATGTTATACACGGGTTAACACACTTCATATCGGAACATAGAAGAAACTACAGGTAATAGAACAGTTTTAAAGGTAGGTAATCTTCCAAATATTCTACCTTCTATCTCTTTTCAGTCCACACGAAGGCTATAAAACTGTTTCAATTCTTGTAGTTTCTCCTACGTTTCTAGATGAAATGTTTCAACCTGTATACTATATTTTCTGACACTATAAGAAAGGCGGCACATCAGAGCAGGCCTAGGGCGACATCACAACCAAATCCGCTCCTGCCTCTAATACATTCTTATTGTATAGTTAATCTGTTGCGATTCGCTCAACTTGGCCCTATGGAACTAATAACTATAACATACTAATATGTACAATTGCGGCCATCTAGACTTGTGTCTATCTTGATTATACAGGTTAAGACATTTCATCTAGGCACATAGAAGAAACTACAACCAATAGGAGGACAGTCTTGATGAGGGTGGATACTCTACGATCCATCTCTTTTCAACTCAGGCGTAGACTAGAAGACTGTTCCGGTTGTTGTAGTTTCTTCTATGTTCCTAGATGGAATGTTTCTACCTGTATATTGCCTGTGATTCTTTATCGCTCTAATCGCTATTTGAGTTCTCTGGACGCCCAATCTGCCATTTTCGACGTACTCCCATTGTGCTCTGTTTGAGCGCCTAGACTCACTCTAGGCCCTAGAGCAGCAATAAAGAAACATGCGCATTCTAATACAAAACTTAAAGCTGAGTTTAAGCGTTTATTATCTAAGCTACAATAGTCAAATTGTTTATTACTCGTTGAGTCATTGAGTTTAGAAAAAGAAGCATTTTTTGTACACTTATTCTAAAGAACAACTTAAGAAGAAGACTCACAAGATGTCAGATTTTTCTTGATTTTTGTACCCCATTCACGTCAACGTGATAGAGTAATGACAGTGTTGTTGCAAACACGTGACAATTAGGGGAAGCTGTTGTTGATCGATTTCTAGAATCGAATAAGCACTATGATGTTGAATTTCTTGTACTCTCACCAGATCTTCTTATACTTAATTGTCCGTTTCAATTTGTTTCTTTAAATTTCGACTTAAGCTCGGCTTTAAGTAAACTTTACTGTATTTTTCTAAAACTCGTCTTGGTTAAAATAAATTTTATTTTCAAATCTCTATTTTAAGTGAAGATAAACCGACCCTAAATAACATATGATCTATGTGGATAATGGTTTAAAGGTGGAACACTGATTTTTCAACGTGTTTGTTGATGAACAAACTACATATTTCTTAATGACAGGAAGTTTTTGTATATTTTTTGTGTATTCCAGATGTGTCAGATTTTATTTCTAGTCAATAGAGACTGCAAAAAAAAAGATGTTTAATCCTTTTATGTGCTAGTTTAAAAATACATCTACTGTAATTCTAATGAAAAATGCATTGAAGCATTCAGTTTATCAAAGAATCTCGTTCAAAAGCGTTGAATTGGCCAAGATACAGACTATCCATATGTACATATATTGTTTGATCGTTGTAAAGATTTACAATATTAGCAAATGCACTAGAAGACTGAAGAACTATAATTAGATATATTATAGAGCAAAGATTGCATAAACAAAGAAAGATAGAAATAGACGATGAGTGAGTGGTTAAAATTTTAAAATAAATGCTCCCTTTTATAATAATCACTCCTTTATCTTTACCGAAAAAAATCTACCTGGATTATATTCCATCTTTATCCCCAACTGTATCTAGTCTGAAATAGAGATATATAGAAATTCAGATAAGACAGCGATAAACCTACATTCTGAAGGATTAATTAATTTAATGTGTAGGGGGAAAACAACCCAATTAAAAAAAAAAGAAAAAAAAAACGAAACCTTTTACTATTGAAACATCAGATTCAGACACGTCTAAGTGGGTCGTTATTACAGATAAAAACTGTACAAGATAATTATAGTACAATTCAACTGAACAAATTTCACTGTAATTGAAGAAAGCCGGCTGTGTGTTTGATGAACAAGGAAAAACATGTCTTCACTTGTAAAACTGTTAAATTTTATTATATTTATTAATGATACTTTCCAATCGATTTTTTAAAACAAAATAGAATTAACGGTTTTCCACATACATATATTGCAATTCAAGAAGGGTCATAGCATTTAGTATCAGTCCCCATGCAGTCTTCCACTCACTCGCCTACACCGTAGGCCCTATAGTATAGAGAAGCGAACTGTATTCCTCCAGTACTGTTCATATTTAAATTGTAAAACTAGGCAGTCAAAATCCAATCAGTAGGATTAAACTCACTCCGATTCTTCGTTGGGTTGAATGGGCTGACGAACTACACGTAGAACTACTAGACCAGTCTACAGCGTTACTTCTTGAGTGGTGAAGTTCTCTCCCATAAGTCCTACAAATAGTACAAGCTTCTCTGATGACGACATTTTTAACTAACGCTAGTGCTAATTGCTCGAGAAAACCTCAGGGTTGATTGGAACACTAGTTGTATCCCTTGTGAAAGCGTGAGTGGTCGCACACATAGGACTGTAGTCCTACAGATGGGATTGTAAATGCCTAGCTTTGATCCGTCCTTATGATCGTTAAGCCGGAATCCCACGGCGCGTGATTTAGCGAATGTGACTCGTGGCTAAAGCTTATCGAATCTCGGCCAGACTTGGCTCGGGGATGATATTCGCACAACACCTATGAGTTTGTGGTGTGTAATTTGTGTTGGTTTGGCAAGTCTTGTCAGTGCTCTAGTTCAGTTGATAAAACATAATAAATACGAACACCTATTACATTATATAATTGTTGACAAAAACTCCAAAAGCGTGGGGAACTCGCATTGTCCTGTGGATCAGGTCCGGCGAATGACGAGTCAAACCCGAGGAGGCTCGCCTTTTCTTTGACTCATGCCAAATTTACCGACAATTGGTGGGGACACACAAGCCATTCCGCGCGAGAATCCAGCTTTGTCTGGCGCATGGTTTACCGAGTCTGGCTCATGGCTCGCCGAATTACGCGCCATGGGATTCCGGCTTGATCGAAAATTTTCTATCGGCACCAATTGCTAAACGTTTATCGATGTAGTCTTAGCCTCCTTTAGCACTATAGTTTTGAATTGTTTTAATAATTTTCAACGATTCGTTAAACCTATTTAGCCTTGAATATCAAAACAAAACAAAAAAGGTAATTATTGAAATATCATTGACATTATAACACCAAAAGAAAACATTTTAGATAATATTTTTTTAGATTCTTTGTTTGAATCACGTAACATCTTATATTTTTGACAAATACTCGTATTTATTTAAATATTTATTAATATCTTAATAAGACCTTGTAAAAAATGTATATGTACCTACGCCTTAAAATAATCATTTATAATTACTTGTCTGATATTTTATGTAAATAACGCAAATATTAAATATAGAGAAAGGAAGAAGATACTTTCAGGTACCTATGGGTGTCATTATCCTGATATCCCATTTGAGGATTTATTTTTAGACAAAAAAGAAATCTACTGATAATTGACCATGAGTTGTTGTTAATTGTTTTTTTTTTTTTTTTTTTTACTATATTCCACACTAATTCTCACTTTCTATTTCTAATAAAAACCCACATTATTGATAAATTATTTATAAAAATAGAAAAATATGAACGAATAATGCAAAAGTCGTGTTAAAAAACAATGATTAGACACAAATCTGGGTCGTTTTGATAGGTTTAATTTGGGTTTTCTTTTTTTATCATTGACATTAACATTTGTAATACATATACGTATTCTTTTTATATCTAACAATTCGTTTAATAATAATATTTAAAATGTATTTTGATAAATCTTAAATTATATTTATCTCAATTCTATATTTAGAATGAATTTTAATTGTTAATTAAATAAATATTAATTAGAGACGCAAACATGTAAAAAAAAATAGAATCGAAAAATTGATAAATACAGTGGGCTCAATTTAATATAATCACAGTTATAGTTTCATTTACAGATACGTAGATTTTTGTCATAATTTGTTAATAGATTTGATATAACAGTGGTTTATACGTACAGACTAAGAAAATAATAGCAGCCTACACACTCTTGATGAGATAAACAGAAAATAAGCGGTAGGGTGTCTAGGAATTCCGGTTATTGACATCACCCCACGCCTCACCCAAACATTTCTCTAAACATTAAACACCCTCTTCCATTCACCCAAATCTTACTTTGTTATTTTTGTCATGATCATGATGAAATATCAGCAACGTGACTAAATTAAACGGCGTTCACTGTATTTTTGATACTTGATGATATTAAAACAATGATCTACTAGTATATGGATGTTACCAATTTGTAAATGAAAATTTTTTAATTACGCTGATAGAGTAGGTACTGTTACACTTGAACCATCCTGTTTTGTGTTTATTATAAAAAAAAGCGTCTGGAATAACAATATATTCTAATGATTACAAGGTTTGTTTCATTATAAAATTACGGTTTTTATCATGTTTCTACTATAATGTTATCAGTTCTTTATTTAATTAATAATTTAGTTATCTTTTACAAATTAGTCATAATTCTTTTATTTTCCAGTTTTGTGTGTTAAATGGATTAATCAATATTTATAAATAATATAAAATTATGTTGTGAATTTGTATTGATTTATTAAAATGGAACAATGCGGAAAATTCCCTATGTTTTATAAAGAAATCATTAAAAATCTGTACCCATAATAGAATTTCAAAGATCATTCCATAATGTTTGTTTATTATTCAATTCTACTAAAGCTATCCTGTTAGTAGTAACAATAATAGACATTTTATTTCAAATTAATTAATTTAATGTGATTTAATTGACGGGTATTTAATGATCATTTACTGTTGTTGTTGGTTCGTCTTTTGTTGGATCATTATTGAATGGTTTTTATTTTCTCTTTTTTTTAACACAAGAGGGTGTGTTTTTTCAATTCAAATTTAATTTAATTAATTGTGGAAGCATTTTATTGTGGGTATTCAGTTGGTTTTTTTCTATTCCACATATTTTGAACTTTAAAATATTAAAATGGAAAATAATTTCTAATGATGTAGTCGTCGACACTCCCCTTTTCTGTTCTATTTATTTTTTTAAAAAAATTTAGAGAGTTTTATAGATTATTTCTGTTTATTAAAAATTATTAGCAATAAATTAATTAGTGCACCGATAATTTATTATTTGTTTTCATAAAAATAAAACAATCAGTTTGAACATAAAGCCGCGTCCACATCTAACGAACGGATACGAACGACGCTAATTGTCGGTACTTCAAAGGAAACTATTCGTTCGCGTTCACATGTGTTGGATGGAACACAAGTGATTGCACGGACATTCATCTACTTCTGTTTGCGCATGACTCCGCATTCGTTCGTCAGATGTGGAAGCGGCTTAAGATAGACTAGTGAATCATTGGTTTTTCGTTTATAAGAATCTAATGTTGAAGGTTTTTTTTTTTTGGTTTTTGGAGAACTATAATAAATCCATCACTGAAGAAGCATTAAAAAACGTTCTCACATGTAAATTTTCTGTATACATGTGTACTGTGGCATTTTAATCTTTAAGTAAATTCTTTGGTTTATTTTATAAATATTTTCTTTACGTTTTAAGTTCTTGTTATATTTTGAAAATTTCATTTGTCTAAAGCAAAACGAAAAATTAATGAAACATATTCTAATAATATTACTTACAAACCATATGTTCTACATATTTTATATGAGATGATACTGAAAATGAATGCTAAAATTATATTGTAATTTTCATGCATTTCATTTTAATTTTTCTAAAAATAGGTGTAAATATTCAAATGAAGCATTGTTTAAATTTGGATAGTTTTTCCCTTTGGAATTGTTTTCGTGAATACAATTTAGATGGTTTTAGTTGAAAAAACTGAATTAGTATCGAGTCTTATCGTTAATAGTCATTTGTGAGAGGCAAAAATCATCAAATTGTAACTAAATCGTTATCGATTTTTAGAACAAACTGTTTCATTGTGGACGAAATTAGATTGATCCTACAATGTGTAATGATGTCTTAATAGCAAAAGTACCTTTATAGGTAGAAACATTGTAGTTTTTAAAAAAATTGCAATAATGAAGAAAGCTCAAAGTTTAGAATGAGTAGAATACACGATCATTTTTTTGTTTTCAAAATTAACCATTTTCATTATAAAAAAAATGGAAAAAAGATGAGAAATTGTAGTAAAAGTAGCAAAAATTACAGATCAGTGACACGGCTCGATTGTGCTTACAGAATACATAAAACAATTAGCTTTTGAAGTAGATGATGCTGACATTGCGAATTTATTCGTTTTTGTGTTTTTTGAAAAAATATGTATTGTTTTTGTTTCCAATGAGGAAGCTCAAAATTTCATCTTTTTTGATCCTGTTTTTCGCATAATTTTTACAGACCGTTTGTCATATCATCCAACAGATACTAACTGTACGGACACTTTTACTCTCAATTCTTGCCCTTTTCTTTTTTCTTCCACAAATAACGGATGTGTAGCGTTAAATGATACATTTCAGAATTTGAAGCCAAAAAAAAAAAATACACATGTCTTGGGAATTATTGCAAAGTTCTCAGATACAAAGAGCGAACTTTTCTTTTGAATTTAGACACTGTTGTACAAGTGTATACATACAGGATGCACCATTTTCAGAAAGATCAACAATAGTTATCGATGAGGAGGAATGTTGTTTATGAATACTTTATAGAGTTTTTTATTTGTATATTTACCCATTTTTAGATTTTTTTTCCAAATATTTATTAGGTTAATGTTTTCTATTTCAAAATAATACATAAACATAACTAGGTATATACTTTAAAGTGAATTATAATGTTAATAACAATTATTTTAGATAGTTTTATTCATCAATGTCATGTCAAATATAATTTTGATTAAATCGTAAAATGTTTTAGTTATTCTTCGAAATTTATGACAAATACAATTTATAAAATAATAAAAAAAAAACATTATATTGTTCAATTGCAGTAAAAATAAAAACGAATTACAGGAAATGATAAAATTTAAACAATATAATTATTAAAAGTGAATCATATCTAGATTTATTATTTATATAAAAATCAAGTTTTTCCCCAGTAATTATCAATTAATCATCTCATCAATAATTATAAAACAATAATAACAAATATTGTTATAGCGAAAGTAAAATCAACACTTAAGGCGACATTTCTATAAATATTTATAAAATAAAAGATGTATTTTCTTTTTCTCGTATGATTTCAATTAGTGGTGAACAGTCTTTTTTTGTATCTGTCAGATTTCAAGAGTATTTTCGAAAAAAAAATGACAAATGATTTTTTTCCCCCCTTAAATCTTCAAGGCCTGTAGGTCAAGGCTATTTTACAAAAATTATCTTTTGTAAGTGGATGCCAATTTTTTCCATAACCTTCCGTTACAGAACACATATTTACGAAATCTACCATGTTTATAATGGAAACACTATGAATTTATTTGAATCAAATGGATTAATATTGAAGTGGTTTCCTGTAAATTTGTAAGTGTAATAAAAATATGTAATTAATGTACATTTGCTGCAAATCTTGGCACTAATTATTCGTTTAGTTGTCTATAAGAAGGTTGATGTTTTTGTTGAAATAACCTTTAAGATAATTCATTCAATGTTCTCTATTTATACTCGATCTATTTTAACTTGACTAACTCCACTTTCAAAGTATAATCAAGTAACACGATTATAGAACCAAAACATATTTATATGACCAATTTGACTATAATGACTTTATCTTTACCCTCCTGGATACGCGTTAAAGTTTAGTCGTCTGACTCAAGATAGATGAAGTATAAGTGTTCCTGTTGGTACTTAACGTATTAATGTAAATTAGAATATTGCTACTTCTAATTAAATTATTTTGCATTATTTGTTTTCTGCTTCTAAAGATGATAATTATTTTAAACAACCGTACCAACATAAAAAAACTCTCATTTTTCGCCTCTTTAAAAAAACCAACAACCAACTTTCAATACTTCTATGCATTTCCGTTCTAAATTCTTAAATTGATTGTTAGCACGTCATAGTAGAATAGCTTGTAATTTTCTCTTTAAAAAACTAATTTCAAGATGACATCTAAAGTAGGTTAATAATACTTTTTGAAATTGATACAGTTTATTTATAGTTTTTTTATTATTATTTTTTTTAATTTCCTGTTATTAATTATATTATTGGATGGAAGAAACAAACACCGCCAATCGTTACCTCCTGCGGCTGCTGCTGCTGCGGCTGTTGTTGTTGCTTTCGTCATCATTAAACCTCATCTCTTCAACAAGTGTGTTTGACTAGACGTTTCACTAGCCAATGTGTTGCCAGGGTCGTGTCAGTTATATAGACGCTCACTCCCTTTGACGTCGCGACGCTACCAATAAAATCATTATCGCCCTCTAACGGCTATTTTGTGTAATTTTATAATCTCTTTGCCGTATTTTCGAATTATTATTTTCTTTTATAGAAAATTGAAGAAAAAATCCCATGATTTGTTGTTGTCTATGGGGGAAATTCTCATGTGTGGATAGACGAATTTCTTTTCTTTTATTTTTTTGTTTTGTTTCTGTCAATATGTTTGTTGGATTTCGTGAAGGTTTCCGCAATGCGCCTGTTCTTGCTGCTGTTTTGTGTCCTCTGCGTTTTACCGTTTCAGGTCATATGGAAGGGAAATAGAAATCGTTAGTGGGTGTTTTTGTTGTGGGATTTTATAAAAAATTCTACTGTAACTTGACATATGGATGATTGGATTGGGGTAGAAGGTGATCGGAAGTTGTTCCATTTCATCTAGTAACGTCTATAATAATAATAATAATAATAATAATATGAAAGACCTATTGACTGACATATTTATAATGGTGCTACTACATTTGATATAATATAATATACGTAATCTATTCCAATCCGATCAACTTGACCTTAAGACAGTAAAATCGATAAAGTTCGCATAATCGTTGCTAATTTGTTTATTCTCATTTTGTGTTGTGGTATGAATTGATTTTGATTTCTAATCAATAAACCATCTCTCTATTGGTAGATACTTGTACAAAATCAAAGTTGACGAATTTAAAACAGACAAAATATAAATACAGGAAACGTAAAAATATCCCACAATTAGTTTTGTGTGGGTTGATTTGATTATCATTCTCCAATTTTTTTTTTAGATTTCTATCAAGGAAGGTCAACCTATAAAGTTGTCGACCTTTATATAATTTAGTTTTCATAATTATTATTTAATAATAATAATAATAAACGTTAAATTTCGCACGATAAACTGTATACAAGTTCAAAAATCAATCATTTAATCATTAATTGAAATTGAATCGCTTTTATCATTTTGAATTATTGTTTGTTATTAGTTAATTTTAAGAAATTATTAGTCTTGACCTTGCCATTTTTCCTTTTTTTTTCCTTCAAAAATATACAGAATGTCCCAAATTTGAGTTACAACTTGACTCTTCATCATAATTGTAAATTTTTACACCGTAATAAAGTGTTTTATCAATTAACACGACTAATTGTACTTTTGTTCAGCATTTTCGATTATCAGTTTCTATGATAACATTATGTTATATACGATACACGTGAAATTTTATCAAATTCATTGATGATGTGTTACAAAATCAATATTACATCATTATTTTTCTTGTTTTTTTATCGATAAAATATCAGTTGCGCATTTTATTAATGAGGAAATCGTAAATTTGTTGTATGTACAGTATGGTCCATTTTCGATGGTATTTAAAGTTAACTCCTATAAGCACGGATCAGACAAAATAACTGACGGCACATTCTCGTGTTTTTTTTAACTACTCCACAATTTTGAGGATGCTCTGTATCCGGCAAAGTGGCAGAAATCTGTCGATTTCAATAGGCAGTTATGTTCATACAGATATCTACCTCTATCTGACACAGTAGTTAGACATATCTGGACTCTTGATCTGAACGTACTTGCCACTTTGCCAGATCGTCTAATATCACCCTAAGAAAATTGGACAGCTTCTCATTGCTTCTGATACGGTTTTTATTGCAGATTTCATCTGTCTTATCCATTTTTGAGTAGGTATTTTTTTTAAATGGAAACTAGGCAATTTTTAGTTCAATACATTTCTTATTTTTTTCTGATTCCAAATATGTACGATACATATTAAGACATAGAACAGTCTTAAGGGTGGGTAATTTTCCAAAAATTCTACCAGCTATTTCTTTTCAACCCAGACGAAGGCTCTAAGACTATACTTGTTTTTGTAGTTTCTCCTATGTTCCTAGATGAACTGCCTCAACCTGTATAGTTTGCTATCGTTATTTTCGATAATATGATGATTTGAAATAGCAACTGTTTCATAGCACCCTACGTTCATTTCAAACACAACTGTATAATTTTTACCTGTAGGATTTGTTTTTTTTTGTAGTGACTTCTGCTGTTGTTAAATAACTATCGCAAGCCATTTATTTTTGGAATCAGAAAAAAATAAACAATCCGATAAACTATTAATCAACTATAGTTCTCCTATTTAAAAAAAATACAAGTTTGTCTTTTATCTTAAAAGCGGTAAAACCTACTCAGAAATGAATAAGACAGGTAAAACTTGCATTAAAAACTGTATTAGAAGTAATTGAAATTTTTCCAACTTGTTGAAAGCATGCGAGATATCTTCAGAATAATGGAAAAAACAAAAAAGTTGAATAAACAAAAGAATATCGGAAGAATCTAATGAGACCATCTGATTAGTCATGAAAAAGTAACAGGAGAATGTGCCAGCAGATATTTTATCCGATCACTACCTATAGGAGTTTGCCTTAAATACCATCGAAAATGGACCATCCTGTACATACATCAAATATTCATAGATTAATTACATTTAATGATAACAAACTACGTTTCTAAAATAACAGGAAATATTTAGGTTATTAATAATGATAACACGTAAAATCATCCTTGAGAAAAAGGGAATATCGTCCCTGACATTCATATAATCGATTTTCAGTTATCTACAACGAAATTTTGTTGGAATTGTGTCACTCATTCTCTAAATCAAATCCATTTAGAAATATCTAAATTCGTTTATTTGCACATTAGAAACCCAAAGTAAAACAAAATACAACCAGAAGACTTCAAAGGGATACGTTACCTTCTAAAAGGTCAAATAATTGCCACAAGGTATATTACGTCAATGATGGAATTTTCAATTGATTTGAAAGAGAGCTTATTCGTCCTTTAGAGTCAAGTTGAACAAGTTTGATTGTATTCAGTATAAAGCGATTGTTCTTCGAGATTCGGAGAATTACAGAGTCAGAATAGGAAATCATATTTTTTTTTGCAAATGCCATTTACTATATATGCAGTATTGTCAATGCCATATCCAATTTAGTTCCTGTTTTATCTCATTGCCAAAGTATTTTCTACTTGTGTATGGTATTAACAAATAAAACAATAAAACTAATTTACTCCACAAAAAAAGGGATTTTAGGGCATTTTCTTATAATGCTGTACGTAGATGTCTGTTTACAAAATCGTCAGCTTGAAGCACTGTGTCATGTTTCCATTTCAACAACTTTCTTTGACACATACTAAATTTTAAATTGTTGATAAAAAATTTCGTTAATAAATCATAACGAATGAATAATGGATTTTCTGGAATTTTCTAATAAAAATTCAAACATAACCCCACGTCATATTTGAGTAGTAAAAGATTTGGCTTAAATTCAAACGAATCACAATTCTACGTCAAAAAATGACGATAATACCAGGCAATGTTTGTTTCGATTTTTATGTTATTACCATTTATTGCGCTAAATTTTAAAGTGAATTGTATTGTCGTCTATTTACACCAAAGTTTTGTTTAAATAAATTAAAAGAAACAACGAAATAATAAAGTTAATTTATTAATTTATTTAAATTCATCAATCTTTGATTGTTATTTATCGAGCGTCAAAATTATAATTAACCAGAAATTTGTTTATATTTTATAAATTTTTGTTTATAATAAAAATTCTTTCAACATAATGAAAAATTGCAATATTCGTTCAAATTTTGTTTGTTTATATTCGATAATATAATAATTTTATATTATTTCCTTGATATTTGTGCCAAAAAATTACCAATATTTGTTTATTTTGATTATTATTGAAATTAAACATTTTTATTACACCAGTAATATTAGATTTTCGACGAATTTTTAATTGTTATAAATTTTTTTTTGATATTTCTGATTTTGTTGTTGGCAACTATTTCTGTTTATGTTTGAATAATTTTAATAATCCTTGGAAAATTAATATGATTGTTGTATTATTTTTTTTTTCTGCAAAAATATTAGAATTAGTTATGCCAAATTAAAAATATTTATTAGTCTTTTTGTTCGGTTGAAATGATTCCAATATTTAATTTGTTTATTTTTTTTCTCTTCTGTTACAGGTAAGCGAGAATTTTTGTAATTACCTACAAAGTTGTAAGTTTTATGTAAATTTTTTTTAATAGTTATTTAAAACAAAATTCACATGCAAATATGAATTGTCGTCGATTATTATACAAATAGCAATTAAATTCTATTGATTAAGCATTATTTTTATTTGATTAACATTTACATAGATATTGTAAAATGAATAATATTCTTAGAACATACGTAATTAGAAAATTTTGTTATTTATTTGTGTTTCATGAAGCATTATGTTCAATTGAAAATGAATAAGCGATAGGATAGAGGGAATATTCTAATATTTCCTGTTGTAAATACATATGCTTTTATCTGTAACAGGATATAAGAAACAGTATAAATACAATAATATTCTAATTCTTTTGTAAATACATTTTACTTGCAGATAGAAATAATTATTTTTGTTACAACAGGAAATATGCTAATGCTTTGTTAGTTAGAACTAACCCTTATGAACCCTTAGAATAGATTTCAAATATTATACAGTAGTGTTGGTTGGATAATGTAGATTTATAGTTCGATCTTTGTCTGATTAATTTGCCCGCAGATGTTTCACAAAGATCATAACAAAGATGGAAGATGATGTTTAGAGATAGTTCTTGAGTGGAATTCTTATTATCAAACGACCGACCTCTTATTCCAACTTATTCGAAACCCTTAAGTATTTTTTCTAATGTTCCAATTAGGAAAACCAACACTGTATACAGATGTGCACAAATTTTGCGAGCTGAAAAATCGCATTTAATATTGAAAACTTGAAAAGTATGACTCCTTTATGCTGTACCCTTCTTCATCTTATTTCATCCAAAAACTAAAATTCTATGGTTTTTGCATTTTAATAGATAAATAGATGGACATTCATTTGCTGTCTTTATCGTACGCAATCTAGAACAATTACCATGCTAATGAGTAAGAGAAAGATAAGATGAACTTGACACGTTACTGCACACCGTAATTTTTTGTTGAAAGTTGTCACTAATTGATCTTGTCTATGCGCTCTCTTCTAAGTGGAGCTTAAAGTGAAGAAAAACCGGTTTTCCTAAGCCCTACTCTTAAGAGAAAAAGGTCTACTAATTGTAATTTATCTGTAGATTTCATCTTTTTTAATTTTATTTTCAAAAGTGCTTGATAGTTTTAATGATAAACTTTACAACAAGTTACGAATATCCTTCATCAAAGTTCGAATTTGAACATTAAATCTTCAAAACGTATTCATTTAATCAACTTGACTTCAATATAAGTTGAATATAGATCAAATAAAATTTGATTCATTATCATACTAGACATATTAGAAAGGTATATACGATGAATGGATGTTTTCATCAGCATAAAAATTTCATTAGTTAGCATTATTTGATAATTTCCAGACAAATGGTCAAAGTACATTAAATTAGCTGACGTGTAGTATAACTTCAGTGTCATTGTTCTTTTTATTATTGTCTTCTTAACTTTCTTAAGGTCAAGTTGATTGTGTAAAATTTGGTTTACTGTATTAGAGATGTTTTTTTTTGAAAATTTCTATATAAGCACAAAATTTCTAAATAAAAAGAAGCATACTCATGTTTAAAAGAAATAATAAAAACTTTTGATCATCACCACTATACCATATGGTATGCATTTCCTGTATGTAGAACGTGTCTATAAATCAATTAATTAACAATAATTAATTTTTATTAATATAATATGAAGAAAAATTGTTATTAATTATGACACAAATTTTTATTAAATTATATAATGATCACTGGATAGTTACAGTTTCATTTCTTAGTTGGATCTATTAATTTATTAATAGAAATTTTTAAATCGATAAAATTAATTATCCAAAGACAAATATAGAATTTTAATGCATACATACATACATTATATTTGTTCTTATCAGCGTTTTATTTATTTTAAGAATAATACCGTTGATGATAAGTCAGGTCATGGTATTTTTCCATACACTATAACAATAATAATAATAATAATAATACAATAATAAAAAAAAAATTGATTCATGTCTCTCTATAAAAACTAATAAATATTTATTACGATTATAATTATTATTAATAAATCAATTGTTTATTATTATTATTATTATTAAACATTTGAAACTGATAAAACAATTTTTTTAACATTGAGTATCTTAAATTTTTCGATTATTACTTAGTATTGTTGTTATTTGATTGTAATACAACAGATCAATGGTCGGAAGTTTATGTTTAAATATTGATAATCAAAGAGAACAAGAAGCATTATTTTTTATTTATCATATAATTGTTGATAATCTTTGATACCAACACATGTCTGACGGCTGATGCATAATTTTAAAGTATATACAACCAAGGTTATTGTTGTTATTACTGTTATTACAATAAACCAAATAATCAGTACAAGGTTTTTGTTTGTTATAATATCACTTATGTCCCTTACACGAAATCTCAAGTGCGCCAGCGCGTAAAGTGTAAGTAGAGACATTCGTGATATTGACTGATTGGAGTTAACTTTCCAGTTAATCTAGATATGGGTGAAATGATTTTTTCTGTAATATCGTGTTTGGTATCTTAAAAAATCACAGTTTTTTTTCTTTCTTATTTCCTTATTTCCGGAAAGGTTACGACTGTTATACGAGGTCACTTTCAACAGTCACATATGTCACATTTCTTGTTCTTTTCACAAATATTCGAAAAATTATTTATGTACAGGTGTACAACACACAAAACTAGTGATGGATCTTTGTAGACCTTGAGACATCCTGTAGATTTGACTTTTTTGTAAAAATCATTACTAATCATATTTGGATGATTATCCAATTTAACTCTGTAGATAGTCTTGTGAATAGTGAATGAGTCATAGCAATATCTTTGCAATTATTTTTGCTTTTTCAGTGTGTCGACTTTTGGAACGTGATTTTGTTATAAATATAAGGATATGTATGATTCAAAGGAATTGTGGAGACGTCAGTATAAATTATTTGACCCTAATTATAACGGCGCCAGATCATCCGCCTAAACATTTTATTAATTCTTAACACAACATACACACTGTACGAATTTACCTGTAATTTAACTGTATTTATTTATAACACTAGAACTGTATAAAAATTTCACTTTTATTTTATTCAATTTTTTTGTTATTTGTTTAATTGAAATCATGTGTTTGTTGTTGTTGGGAGATACTTTATTAATTGAAATAGATTTATTGAATTGTGGTGATTCTATTGTTGAATCGAGGTCAGTAATAGAAATGAAAAATGCATCTTTTGTAATTTAAATAATTGTAATTTTCTATATGATAATTATGGAGCGGATATTTACATGCTAACACTCAGGATACGAATGTAAACTAAACTTAACTTTTTAACAAACGAAGTAGGTCTACTGTTTCCAAAATGGTCCATTTTTTGGTTGTATGAATCATTTATAAATCCGCTACTTGGTGATGAAATGTTTTTCTTCAATTGAATTTTTGTTCGATAATGGGAGATTTACACATTTTTAATGGAAATACCAAAACACAAAAAAAACTCGTCTTTTCCTCTAGTTTGTTTGTATTCAACGATAAACATATTTATGGAAAGAATCACTTGACACGTTTCCCCATTACACGTGCTGCTCAGTTTTACCTGTCGGTTCCTCACATTTTAGTTTTTTTTTGTTACAAATGACGTTAACAATTTGTAATAAAAGTACCAACATACGAAATGATAAAATTACATATGCAACAGGAGATTTATACAGAATTATGTTACAATAAAACGAATGTTGAGATTTTTCACTTTTTATTTCTGCGTATTTTTTTCTGAAAAGTATATACCTTATGTATTTGAATAAATTTTTACATGACTAATATATAATGTATATGAAAGTCGATGAACTCGATGCTATGCAAGGACGATACTTCATAATTAAATATTGTAAAACTACAAACGTTTTACAATACTTAACTATTAATTATATCGGTGCTTCTGGATTTTTTCGTGTTTGAGAAGAATAACATCATAGTATTGGTGCATATTTTACAGTTTACAACATGCATTTTGTGTTGTTCGTTTTTTACTATTTCTCTCTACCTACTGTTTCATTAATAATTTTAAAAGCCTTTCTATTTAAGGTTAAATATGTATATGGGTAGTGCATAGAAAGTTACTGCTGCAAACTGTAATCAATACTTTTCAAAATTACTGTGTAATAAAATATACCATCCTACTATCTATCTATCTAGTAGTTAATTTATTGTAATTTCAATGTTCATATATTAAACCTACACACACCTTTCTATACATATATTGAAGCTTTTTTTTTGTTGCTGTTGTTGTTATTTGACGTTGATAAAATTGATAAGAAAAAAAGAAAGAAAACATTCACTAAACCAAAGATTGACCGATGTCTGACACGCAAATAACTACTGTATCACCCCCCACCCCCCATCCATATAAATTCGTAAATTCTCCTAATATTTTAACGTCTAACGATAAGTTCAGCCTAATTTAATTCAATTTGAAAATTATGTTTTGGGAGCCAAGAGACTTATAATTTAAAACTTGATGATGTCCCACATTATAAGGTTTGTTCCAAGCGATAATTTTCGATTCTATTACGTTGTCTGTTGATGCGCATGACGAAATAGGTTTTTTATATTGTTACGCTACTGATGACGTGATTCTGTTAACAAAAAAACAATTTTTTTTTATTGCAGTTATTATCAATAAACGTTGATTTTTGTTAATTACAATGTTGAATTAATAAAATTAAATTTTTAATCACCAATAAAAATTATGGACATTTGAATTTAAATCAAAAAATATACAGGGTTAGTCATTTGAAGCTACCTTTCCCGTATTTTTTAGAGAAACGATGACTTGATAGTAAAGTGGACCTTATCGATAAAAGTGTTTCTATAATGACAAAAACGGTAAATATCTCTCAAAACCTATTGACACATGAGCAAAGAACCATCACAGCTCAAACTCCGGAATGTGTGGATTATGACAATATTTTTTTTTTGTTTTCAAAAATCATCATTTTCATTGAAAAAAAATCGAAGAAGATTGCAAATTTTTCGTAATTTAAATAGAAATTCTATTTATAAACAAGCGAATGGCTTTTTCAAATCACAAGTGATTAAACTGAGATTTGTTGATGTATGGACTAGTAATGGGTGCACAATGTCAGCACATCTGACAGTGAATTCAATATCAAGGCAAGATAAACAGTGCAATTGACCTCTAAAAGTAGGTTAACTAAAATCATTTAAAATACGAAACATCGAAAAGTAATCGATTTTTCTTCAATGAAAATGACGATTTTCGAAAACGGAAAAATTGTCATAATCTACATATTACAAAGTTTCAGCAATAGTGGTTCTTTCCTCATTTATGACTAGGTTCTGAGAGATACTGGCGGTTTTTTCATTTTAGAAACGCCTCTGTCAATAGATAGATCAATTTTTAGATAGAGTACTCTCTATCCTTGTGTTTTTGTTTCGTTTCTCTAAAAAAATAGAGAAACTGTAGCTTCAAATGACTAATCCTATATTTATATGGAAGTTTACAAGTTTCAAAGGAACAACTATTTTAATCGTTGATTAGTCGAGTTCCGTTATGTGCACGGATATACACCACCTAAATTTGCTTCTGATTTGTGGTAAAATATCCCCATGGAAAATTTTCCAAGAATATATTTTTAGTTGATGTATAATTATGCGGAAAATCGTTTTCACTTTTAATTGATATTTTTCAAATAATTTTCCACACTGTTAACTATGATTTTCTGCTATTGTAGTAATTCTTTTTTAACAATTTTCTTTAAACGACAGCTGTATCACCTTCTATAATTTTTCTTTTTATATCGTTGCCTATCATTTAATTATCCAAGTCTTTTATGATTTTACGCTATAAAATAAACATTAATATTACCTATAATGACTATAATTAATGAGGTTGTTAAAATTTTGATTTAATTTCTAATAAAATAGAGGCCAGGATTCTCATATAAAAGAGAATTTCCTTCTAAGGGCCTATCCACACGACGTGTTTTTCACGCGCTAATCACGTACGCTAAGGGCAACTAAGACATGCTGCTAACGTGGTACAGTCGCAGCCTGTGCACCTTTGTATCTTGTATATCAATATAGACGCATTGTGGCATAAATGTAATATAAAGGAAAACACGCTGCAACTGCGAGTTTTTTTATCTCAGCTGAGACTCGTCAATAGTGGTAGAATACTGTTTTTTATTTGACACAAACATGTGAGAGGTGGAGCCTGTACATATTCCCATCTTATTTCATCACATTGCTCTCCAATACGTTATCCATCCTACTTTGTATCCCCTTCCCCACGTCGGAATGTAATGGAGTACTGAATAAAACTTGTAGGATTGCGTTAGTAGAGGCTTTTCACTGTATTACTCGCGCGCGTGTTTTTTATAGCGTTTTCCGCTCGTTTCTTCGATATAAACGCTATAATGACATTTCTATGTACTGTAATCGCACGTTTTACGAACACACGTGATTAGCAGGTGAAAAAGTCGTCGTTTGCATATGCCCTAACGAATGACGAACATCTTACTAATGAAAAGAAAAATTGATGATTCTCATCTGACAAATATCCCATCTATTCTTATAAATAGAACGTTTTAACAAGGTAACGATACACGATTTACGTAAAAAAAAACCAAGATAATCGAGAAGGAGTAGAAAGGAAGAGATGAAGGATAAGAACCTTTTTTTCTGGTATTTTCTCTCTTCCAAGATAAACCATGAAAGTTTCAGGAACATTAGCAATTTACGGTGAAAATAGGTTCAATTAATTTAGGTTTTTTCTTTTGGATAGAAGCTTTACTAAAATTATGCAAAAAATGGACAAATTTATGTTCAAAAATAAAAGAAGATCGGACTTGAACTAAAGTCATTATCCTAGCGGAATGCAAGGTTTAACTTTAGAAACGAGAGTTGTCTAGGATTTTACACCTTTACTTCTTACACTATCTCTCTATCTTTGTCTGTCATTATCTATCTATCTTTGTTATGTTACTTATAAAATGCGTATTATGCATAAGAAAATGTAAATTTAAATCATGTGCACTCTACTCGTCTCTTAAAAACAAAAAACAAAAAAAAAAGGTAAACAAATAGAGAAACACCACAATTGTGGAGTTGTGTCAAGTCTAATTTGATGTGTGCCAAAACGCGTCGCATCTTGGCATCTTTCTAGCCTAAGACACAAAAAAATGACTTTTCTTCTCTACTTTTTTGTTTTGTTTTGTTTTTGAAAATACCGACGTAAGTCTATTTCGGCGCCAGCGCCAAATGAAATAAAATAGATTCCAATTTGATTATTTTTCGGTTTTTGAAAAATCTTGGATTTAATTAAAGATATGATGCAATATTTTTGTTATAATTTGATGATAGATTCATTTGTTTTACGGAAAACTATAAGAACGATAATTGTTAATAGAGGGAGACTAATTATATTTAATTAGAATAACAACTAGGGTCAAGGATAATTATAAATGCCAATATAAAAGAATCCCATTTACTACGTGGATGTGATTATTAATTGAGCTATAAATTGATGTGTGTAGGTAGGATGGAACATGCTTTATTAATCATTAATATAAATATTAAATCTACATAATCAACAATTCTTTTAGTTGATTCAGCAAAATTAACAATTATTTCTTTAGAAATGTTGGATGAACCCAATTATGTCGATCTCTGCGATTATTGAAGCTCTACAATGTCTATGACATTTCAAGTTTAGAATGTCCACCCCAGCACAGGCAGGAATTCTTTTTGATTTTTGCATCAAGTAAGGAAGCTGTTTTTTTTTATTACATCTTTATCTTGAATTCTGTAAGATTAGTCCCTACTTCCACCGTACGTGCAGTAAGGGCATCATTAAAGTTACCATATGTACTCCACTGCCATTTGGGATGATTTCATTTAATTGGCATTTGTTTATTGCTTAATTCATCAAAGTATTCAGATCTTGATTGTTTTTGTTGTTTTGTTTTATATATAACATTGTCTGCATTTTAAACAAACCACTGACTAACCTCCTTCAAGTACTTCATTTTTTTTCTCTGACACTAACTATAATGAAGGATAACTAATCGAATAAAGTTACTTTTAGTTCTCTATATGGACCTTTCTTGTTTCGTATATCTCCTTTTTACGAAACATTTTTTGGATTTGTGGCCGACTTGTGCAAAGTGGAGTTTATTGTTCAATGACCTGTGTTGTTGGATATCCTTGACGCGAACAGTGTGGTATGTGTGTCTAGCCAGCGACCGTCACTGCGAGCGCCACTTGTTTCCGGTCAGTCAACATTAATGACAGTGATGATGATGATCCTGATGATCATCATCATTAACAACTATAGATAATATGATAAAAGATTATCTACAAAGTCCAATAAATTGTTGATAAATTCCTCCCTCTCTTAAAAATATTTGTTTTATCAAAAATTCCATTTACGATAAGGATAATAGAGAGAACAAAAGCAAAATGAATAATGGCATTCCAATTGACCATACATTTCATTCTTTCATCAGAATCATTTTTTTATATTTAAGCTTAACGATAATCCTATTGCCCTTTTGTCATTTTAAATTTCTAAGGTCAATATACGCAGTATTGTTAGAGATTAATATTATAATAGACGCATTTTCTAAACAATTTATCTTTTATCAACAAACGATTTATTATTATGTACAAAGCAAATGAATAATAAGAAAAATCGAAGTTGCAGCCAACACCGCACGCGATCCCCGTGAAAGTAACAATTAGAATTGTACAGATGATTTGAGGAAAAGTAAACGGGTCAAAATAGAAGAGCAAAAAGGAATTGCAATTAATTAAATCATGTTTTTTGTAAAAGCTCCGATCTTGTAACAGTAAATCTTCTTCGTCTTCTACAAAGTTTCCTGTTATCTGATTCAAGTTATTCATGAGGAAAATCGATAGTTCGTCTATTTTTTTTTTCGAGTAAAGTACACTAATTAGGAATAAAGGATCATTTTTATGCGGTGATTACAGTTAGTTTTATAACTCATATTTCGTACGTTAGTTATATTTAAAGATCATTAACCCTTTTATAATTTGGATTGATGACCAATTTTGTCATTTAACTATTTTTAATAACAATTCTTTGTTTATCTGATAGATGTGTAATGAAAATTTATTACGTTTTGTTTAAATAAAACAAAATAGGAAATGTTGTGTGTGTGTCGTTTTGTCGACATTGAAATTTCCGTTCTCCGACAGTTGTGTTGTTGTTGTTGTTGTAACTCTCATCTTGCTATTTAGTTTTATTGTTAAACTTCAATATGTTATGACCTTTACTTAATAATAATTAAATGGTAAATGAATAATTAGAAATATTCCATAATTTACAACATTCAAGATAAATAAAAAAAAGGGTTTCTGTATAGTTTAACAACAATTTAAAAAAAATAGTAAATTAGAGTTAATAAAAGCCAAATAGAAAGATTGCTATAATTTGTACAATTGGTAGGGACGAAAATAACTTTTGACCTTATCAAGGATAATACCAATATTATTATCAAATTATGAATAAAATTGGAAAATTATTGCACAAAACTAAATTTGTAACGTCAAATAGTTACAGCTGGTCCATTTTCTATATGATAACTTAACTTGATAAGTAAAGTTGACTAAATCACTGTAGACTCGCTATACGAGTTTATTCTATTTTTGAATGTCATCAGTTTTGTGAAAGTATGGCAATCGTGCATCAGTCTTTCCATTATTGTTTACTCATCCATTCAATATTGACATGTCTTTATGCAAGTACTTACTCTCTTTTATTCACTACAAATGGATAGTTAACTATCAAAGTTCAAATAGAGAATTGTTCTTAAACATCTTTACCTTTCACTGTTGAAATAAATTGTTGACATTGCGGTGTTTTTTTGTTATTAATCAATACTGGAAAAGGAGAATATTGGGAAAATTTTGGATCTCAGCCAAATATAAATTGTGTAAATGCAAGCAGTTTTTATCATGAATCCTATTTGATAAATATTAAAAGTGTAACACAAAGGATAACAAAAGTAATTGTGTCATTGAGTAAAATTATCTATCTAATGTCGTCAGACATTCAGTTTGTTAAATAGATAAATTAGAAGAATAGTCCTCTTTGAATTAGCGAGTATAATCAAATGATAAAGAATAAATAGGATTTTATTATTTGAAAATGTCATCAAGATAATTGCACGTGTTTAGTTTAATTAAAATTATAACGAATAACAACTATACTTCCTACACACTAATGTGGTAGTTTTATAGTAAATCAAATATGACTTGACTTTAAAGAGTCTATACAAGCGTTTCCATTATTTCCTTCCTTTTTCTGGTGCCTTCTCTAAATGCTCAACTCTTGCTGAACTTGAATAGGTTGAATCAGTTCAGGCTAGTCGGAATTTTGGGAAAATGCTACCCGGGGGGCTTATATCAAGCTAAGCTTGACGCGCCTTCAAACTCAGAAGATAAAACCCTTTTTAGGCATTCTTGCACAATTCGGATTATAGATCGACTCACGTCAGAATTTTGGCGAAGGCGCCTCACGAGCTCGGATTTGGTGTAGGTTTTCAAATTCGATCGAATCGCATTTAATCTACCGTACCTACATGATTTCTAAAAGTGATTATAAAGTTGTTACAAGTGGAAATTTCTAAGAGATTGCCAAAATAGATAAATGACATTTGGGTAAAGAAAGTTTATAAAGCTTAATTTTAGATATACGCGCAATATTCAGCTTGATCCCAATTTTTTTTTAACTTACATCATTCATGATTGAAATCTTTGAAGTTAAAAATAACTAAATTTAAACAAAATAAAATAAAGACGCTGTCATAAAACCAAAAGAAAACGATTTGGAAGAGAAACGGTAACTTTTTGTAACTTTCTTTGTAGCGTCAGTTATAATCCTGTAAAACGTCAACTGTCCTAAAAATGCAAATCTACAAGTATTAGATGGGTTACTCTGTAAATTTATTAGACGTACACGTGTTTCTTGTTTTTTGTAGAACGTTTCAATATACAGTAAGCGGCAGCAAAATAGGCACATACGAAAAATCACCGACACTACCCACTCTCATATCTTTCATATGAGTTACAATGAAATGAAGAGAAACTAATCAGGCAGAAGCATAAGAATATCGATTGTTGGAACCATCCATCACTTGTTGGGTTAAAATAGATCATCCCTCTTTCAATTTTACCTACCTGAGCAATAGTTTCCAACAGATGATAATCATTTCCTATATAATTGTCAGGGGCAGAGTTTTTAAAGTACTGTGCTACAAAGATCGATACTAGGGATGAGTAATGGATGGCATCAGTAACACTTCTGGCTGCCCTTTGTCTCTTTTTGATGCTTTTCCCTATTTTGCTGTCGCATACTGTAGAAACTTTCTATTCTTTTGATAAATAGTTGCCAATACGTATATCGGTATGAACATAAAATCAAAAAAAAAGCAGGGAAGTTTGAGTTCTCTTCAGATTTGATTTATTTCCTTGGATATAAACATAAAATTACCTGATATAAATATACATTATTTGTTCTGCTTTACGCATATAAACGTTTTAAAATCACTAAACGATGTAATTAAACCGAATTATCTAATGTTCTAAAATCTAAATTTATCAGCACAATTGTAAAATCCTAATTTTACAATTTTAGTTTTGTAGTTCCTGTTTGAAAAAAAAATAATCCACAACTGTTGAATGTAAGAGAAGCACTCTATAAATTCATCCAATCCCTTATTTACCATTTTTTTTTTTGATTTTCTATAGGTAGATAGAATACGTCCACATACCATCAAGATCCTGTATATAACCTTCAATTGTTCCGGTTGAGACGGCAGTAGTTTTCCGGCGATCGATAAATTGGACTCTTGAATTCTCAAATACGCGATATAACCAACGACCAGACAACAGTCTAGACAGTTTTTCACCGTTAAGTGCGATACGCGGTAATAAAGAACAACCAAAAAAAAAATCGCACCCCCTTATAAACTGTAATGAAAAATCGTAAAGCTCTATAATAAAGATATTCTCTATTATTATTATCATTATTATTACAGAATTCATGAAAGGGAATTTTCCACTTAAAAGAAAATCGATTTTCTTAATTCTTACAGTTTGTTTTTTTCGCAATTTATAACCTTTGTATTATCTTTTTCTTTAAAAAAACGTTGCTGATTTATATTGTAGCATGCGATCTGAATTACCATATAGGGGGTATTCGGCATTGATTGTATCTCTTTTCTAAACTTAACCATTTTGGTTATGGGCGTAAAACAATTGGAATTTAAGTCAAATAAAACAAATTTCCAAGGAATTACAATCATACAAAAACGTGGTATACTTGGTCCATTTTTGTTTAGTCGACTTAACTGTCTGAATTAGAATTTCCCGCAAAAAATAGTTTAGAAGCCGTAAATAAGCAATTATTTGTGTATAATTTGTATGGAAATAGAAGGTAATAATAGAGAACTCCATTTTAAAGGTCTTTTATTTTATAATAACTGGTCCGTACAGCAGAAGTGTGATGAGTTGCGGTAAAGTGACAAATCAATTACTTGGATGATTACTTTGAATAATAATGGCGCCTCTTGGGTACCACAGAAAAACAACACCTGGCTATATAGGTTTTGCTTGATTTGTTTTCTTCAAGTATTCTGTTGATAAAATACAAGAGATTAGGTAATAAGAAGAATAAATGAAGTGTGAATAGAAACAAATTTATTAGAAATTTTTGTAATTCTTACAACAATTCCAGTAGAGTTGGTTAGTGACATTTGATGATTTAACATAAGATTGATAGACTGACAGTTGTTCCAAACTAAATTGTTTCTATTTATAATATCCTAAATTAGAAATTATCTTATGCTAGATTTACGGTGGAAAATGATACTATTCTTCTCCTCCTTTCTCTCTCATCTTCTTCATAGAAAACATAAAGTTTACATTAGAAAGTTGCATGAACATCTTAGGGTGTGTTATAAGTTTACTTGCTGAAATTTTCAAGATTCAACAAAGTTGAAGAGATCGATATATAGAAGAGAACTTCAAAGTTCACCAGATGGATTTGACATCAAACTCGTTCAATTTCAAAAAAAAAAACCCTCCAATTTCTACTCTTCTTCCTATTATTGTAAAACAAATATGACAAACTCTCGGACAAGTAGTTGGTTGTCTTTTATTTTGTCGATTTTAATGTTCAAATATTTAAATGATGACCAAATTGCGACGTAAACTAGTACATAAAAATGTGCAGTCATTTGCAAATATTTGTTTTAAAACAAACAAAAAAATTATGTAAATAAATAATAAAAATAGATTTATAACAAACAAACAAAAAAAAAACAACATGTAATACGGTTGCAAATTTTTGATATTAATCTTTCCATTATATACCAAAATTAAAAAAAAAAACGAAAAGACAACATCATCGTTTACTGTAATAATCCAGGGACAAGATAATGTAATCAAAAAGTTTTACGTAGTTTTTCTGTACATATTTATGTTAATGATTATGGAAATATAAATGTTTATAATGGAATTTCACCATTAAACTATCCTATTAATCCAATTATGGAAAATATTGGAGATTGTGTGGGAGGATTTTTTAAACATTTAGTCAATAATAGGGTAGATAGTGCAAGAGAGTTTTTTTTTGGTTCGATTGGTAAAAGTTTGAAAATCTACGTTATGTTCGGTACGTTTCTACCATCAATTTTGATTTGAAATCGACATATTTTTCACCGAAATCCTTTGTACGACGAACTAATCTCTTAAAATCGTCTTACGAAACAGGATTTCCATAAAAAGATCATTTTCTAAATCTACAACCACTCATTCAAATGATTAACACAACTGGCTGGCAGTAGATGTTCTGGGTTCAAGTCCTGGCGGTTGAATCGAACTTTTTTAATTACTTAGTCGATTTTAACTTGACCAATTCGTTTTTAAGACGCGTCTAAAGATTAGAATCGTAAATTATTGCAATTCCACCCTACCGTCATGCCGATCTAGTCATAACAGATAGACTATAGTCACTATTCATTGAATAAACTATTCTTCGAAATACGAAGTGTTCTAATACAGTTTTTTTGAAAGCTTTTGATACTTTCACAGCAATAATGAATAATTGTAGGATTTATTAGCAATTTAAATAATAATAATAAGCCGTGTTTTTATTTAATCACCGTCTAATGATGATTCATTCTATATATATTCGAATGGTTGACTAATTTCATTTTAAATTTTTCTAAATAATAGTGTTTTTTGTTTTTTTAAAGAAAACTCCTCCCCTGTTAGAAAATTCTTGTAATTTCTGTCTAAGTACTTTTTAATTGAAATCTCAATTTTTTAGTCATTATTGTGATAAAATTGAATAAAAGT